>JABWIB010007769.1:12900-26162 GCA_016617825.1 Platyplectrum ornatum
TTTGACTGAACTGGAGGCTTTTGCCCATGAAGAATGAGCGAAGATACCCGTAGATCGTGCAAGACACCTGTGTCAAGCTATGCTTCAAGTTTAAAAGCTGTTATAACTGTAAAAGGATGTTGTACTAAGTACTAAGATTGAATGTCACTTGGGGGTTGAATAAAAACTAATAATGATGTGAGCACACAAAAGACATTTGTGGTTATTTCATTATACACTTAAGGTTATATATTCAGTGGGGGTTGAATAATTTTGAACACAACTGTATCTCTTCTCCCCCGACCTTTTCCAATCGCTCCTTTCCAAGTTTTCAGACTGCCTGTCGAGCATCTCTGCCTGTCCCTTACTTAATATGCCACCCCATACTCATTTTAGTTATATATTACTGCATTTTTTATTTTTTTAATAAACATTTTATTAAAGTATTTTTCATTCACCTATACAATGCACTACAAAAGTAACAGTAAAGGTACTATATTACTGCATTTAATAAAATGTTTTATTACACTGTGCAAGAATACTATATTTTATGTTATTACCATTTTCTCTTATAGAAATCTTCCAATGATTTTGAACTGGGTGAAAATGCAGAAACCAGGTGCCATGGGTGTTAACATTATCACATCTGATTTTGTGGAACTTGTCGACTTTGCAGAAACTGTAATTGGACTAAATTATCTTCTGCTTAGAAACAGAAAAGATAAAAACAGTAACTGATTTTGTAAATTATAGCATTTTATATATTCCTTAGTTTACATTATTTTGTTTATGAAATGTATTTATTGTAGATGAATTGAATATATTTCTGGGGTGAAATATAATGAACGTCATTATAGTTAGAGATGTTACAAGTTGCACTTAAAATCACATTGATGATTTTATTGAGTTTTTGCCAATGTGTCAAATTAAGTTGTTTAATTGCTTCTGGTTTTCTTCATATTTATGGATTTACACCCAAAGATAACATTTTATGTATTCATAAAAAATGCTTGGTGGATACTAATTTGTTTTTGTTTCTTCCAGTGGTTTTATTACATGACTGAAGTGTCAACCCAAATCTTCACAATATACACAATATATCACATAATTCAAAGCTCACAGTGTATTAGCATTTACCAGGCAGTTCGAGAGACACCTGCCTAGTCCGCAAGGATAAGGGGCATACAAGTGAAAAGCTGTCCACACAATGAAAGCTTATTTGCTTGATTATCATGTAGAGTGTGTCATTGACTGATTTTTTGTCAAGATGCAAACAAATTGTACTTGAAATTCAAATAAGTCTACATGAATGATTCTAGTTGGGTGGTTTGGCATTGTAGAGTAGCTCTGGAAAAAATCTTGAAAATGATTATGGGCATGTTTAAATAATTAATAGGTGAAGCCAACACAAAAGTAGACAAGGTTAGCACATCATTACAAGCCGTATAACATATACTGAACTCATTGCCATAGAACCCTGTTCTATATAATATACATTATGTAATACACAGAAGAAGCAAAAACCATGACAGATATAACTATACTATGATCTATATATAATCTTAATCCTAACTTCTATTTGTGACCGACTTACATCCTTCTCCTCTTGTGCAGTCCCAGTCACAGTCTGAATACTGGGATACCAATTATCCCCTGCGGGTGAAATGCAGACAAGAAGAACAGATGGTTTTAGGATTTGTTTTGCAGGCTGTTTTTTCCAAGCAAGGCCAAACCTGGTTCCAGTAGCTGAAAAATATATACCTGTTTTGTCCCTGTGTGATCTTGTCTTTTTAGCACTTACATAGGTTGTGGAGAAAGCAGGGCTCAAAGTAGGTTTTTTTTAATTAGGGTTATGGAGCTAAACCCCATCCCTTGTATGGCATATACAAGTGGCGGGGCTTAGCAAATGAAAAGGTGCCAGTATACATACTGCTGTATAACGGCCGTATGAGCATTTAACCTCAGGGAAGGAAAGCCAATCCTCAAAATGTGCCTAAATTAATGCCAGGAAACTTTTGGGGAGATTTAAGAGGGAGTTAATCATGGCTAGCACCTTTTTCCAGAATTTGTGAATCTTACCACATTCCCACATGTTATGGATAAAAGTAGCTTTAGAAGCATGACCCTTTGGGCAGCTTCCAGTTTCTTCTGAGGTCATATGCAGATGTTGGACTTGGGATATATACACTTGTGAAGGGTTTGAAATTACCGACTTGTAACAAAACATAACTCAGTATTTTCCACAGGTCAGGAACATCTGAAACCCACAACGCCAGAGGACCACTCCACAATTTGTATAATCAGCATGTAGAAATAGCTCAGAGAAATTACAGATATGGTATGAATGTGATTTAAGATATGTGAGTAGTTTGCACACCGGGTCATCCCTTGTGGTTAAGTGTAGATGACACCCCCTGAATATAATGGCATGTCTGTAAAAACATGAAAAAATACTTTTGAGGAAAATCATATTTCTGATGCAGGTCTGCAACGGAATATAAACATCCACCAGGGTCAAATGGCTTTGATACTTTTAGATTTCCAGAAACACACAATTCCCTCAAAGGGTATTAAATTTATTTTTTTTTCAGTAATTTTTATTGAAAATTTTTCAGTAATAACAGAACAACAAACAAACATTTACAAACTATAAACATAGGAGCAGAGACCAGCGCAGATGGCTAGGCTCCAGTACAAACAAAGTATACAAGAACAAACATACGCAATAACATATGTGCAATAACAAATCTTACATAAAATAAAGAGACACTAGGATAGGATAAATGTAAAAGGAAGAATAAGGCAAAGAGAGTACCCACCAAAGGAAGGACAGTAAGGTGTGAGTGTGCTAAAAGGCGTGAGCTATGGGAGAGTCTCAGTGTTGAGAAGATGAGGACTGCTGCCAGGGAGGGGAGGGGGGATAACAACAGCCAGGCAAGTACAGGTGGGCATCCGATGCAAAAGCGTCACATCAGGGCAAGATTATGATGGATCAGGTGAGGCGGACGCATAAAGGGGAGATGATAACCAACGTTCCCAAATTCTGTGGAACTTTACCAGGGTGTTCCTCTGAGTGTACAGGAAGCGTTCGTGGCGAATGGAGTCATTGACTAGGTTTATCCATTGTGTGGCAGTAGGTGGGAGAGGCGCCATCCATGCAAGGGCAAGGAGGACTTTGGCTAAGGTTATTAAATGAAACACGTACTTCCGTGTAGGAGTGTCTAATATGGTAGCAGGGTGTAGGTCAGGGAGCAAGTCGAGGGTGCTTCTAATACAGTCCCACACATCAGACCAAAAGGAGAGTATAGGGGGGCAGGTCCAAAGGAGGTGGAAGAAGTCCGCGTCTGGGTGTCTGAACATTTAGGACATATGGCGTCAGGGCGCAAGTCTAGTTTGTGCATTCGCTGAGGGGTGTAATATACCCTGTGGAGGAGATAAATGTGGATTTGCTGAAACCGCAGACATGCTGTGGCATTCCTAGTACAGCCAAGTATGTGAGTCCAACTGTCATCCGAGAGTGGACCTAGGTCATGTTCCCACTTCAGGCGCAGGGCATCGAGGGCCGAGTGGTCAACACAGGAGATTAAAGAGATGTATAGTCTAGAGACCAATTTGGTGGGAGACAGCTGAAGTAGGAGCCGTTTAACAGGGCTGTGAGCCAGTATCGGGGGAGCAGAGTGAAATTGCGATGCCAGGGCGTGTCTGAGCTGCAAATATACGAAGTAATGGGTCCGGGGGAAGCCAAACTCATCCCTCAGTTGGTCGAAGGATTTTAGGATGCCGTCATTGCAGAGTTGTGCCAGGGATTGTAGGGCGACCGCGACCATTGGGAGTGGCCACTGAGAAGGAATAGGTCAGGCAACGACTTATTGAACCAGATAGGAGTGTCAATGTCAAGGTGAGTAGCGGACAGGAGGGAATTCGCAGACTTCCACACCTCCAGGGCCTGCTTAATTAGAGGGGGAGTGCGAGAGGTGTGTTTGCCGACTAGCAGCACCTGTAACGGTGAGTGGAAGGGAAAGGAGGGACGGAGAAATGTGAGTAGTAGGTGGTTAGGGGTATCAGACTGGACCCAGGGCAACAGATGAGTCAGCTGGGAGGCCACATAATAGAGCCGGAGATGGGGTAGGGCTAGGCCACCGTCATCCTCGGACCTGCAGAGTGTGGCAATTTTCATTTTGGGTTTACGGGTGGCCCAGATAAATGAGGAAAGGAGACCGTTGAGGTGGGAGAATAATTTATTGGTGAGATATGTTGGTGAGTGGTGAAAGACATATAGTAGCTTGGGCTGCATAATCATTTTTACCAGGTTGATTCTGCCTGTGACGGTGAAATTTGCTCTTAAAATAGGATATTATGGGATCAATGGTGAGCTTGGTTTATTCTGATGGGGAGTGTGAGACCCAGATGCTGAGATATTTGAAGCGAGTGGTCCATCGTAGAGGAGACTGTAAGGGTGTCCTAGTGGTGTCAGTGAGTGCCAGAGGGAAGATGAACGATTTAGCCCAGTTAATGCAGAGACCCGAAAAGGTGCCAAAGGTGTTAAACACTTGCAGTACAAAAGAAAGCGGGGCATTACGGAGGAAAAGCAGAACATCATCAGCGTACAGGGCCACTCTATCTTCAGAGGGTCCCGTGGGGAGGCAGGATGTGTGCAGATGACATGTGCTAGGGGCTCAATCGCCAGAGCAAAAAGGGTGGAAGACAGGGGGCAACCCTGACAAATGCCCCTACCCAGTGTAAAGGGGTCAGAGGTGAATCCGTTGACCCAGATCCTGGCCGCAGGAGCAGAGTATAGGAGTTTAACCCAGTTAATGAACCGGTCCCCAAACTGAAATAGTTTGAGTACAGCCCATAGATATTCCCACTCGACGGAATCAAACGCCTTGGCTGCATTCAGGGAGAGAACTGCGGCATCTGGTAGAGAGGAGTCAGTAAGCTGGATGTGAGTGAATAAACGGCGCAGGTTAATGGCCGTGGATCTACCCGGGATAAATACAGTCTGGTCAGGATGGACTATGGATGCGATGACTGAGTTTAACCGCAGCGCCAGCATCTTGGTGAGGAGCGAAAAATTCAGGAAATTTCTTGTATACCTCAATGGGGGTTCCGTCGATCTCAGGGGATTTGTGATAGTGAGCTCCACAATAGTGAAGGGCTCATCAAGAAACGCCACAGGGTCCGAGGACAGTGAGGGGAGGGAAATGTTATCGAGGTAAGAGTGTAATTGAGGGGAGCTATAGGTGACTCTAGTTGCGTACTGTTGACGGAAGTACTGGAAAAAAAAGTTTAAGATATCGGGGCCCTTAATGTGCTGAATTCCCGCGGGGTCTAGTATGGCGGGGATGACAGTGTTATGTCTGATGTTTCTAGTGAGACAGGCAATGTAGCTGCCTCCAGTGTCGGCTTGGGAGTAATGTGAGTGTTTGGAAAAAAGGAGGCGGCGTTTGGATTTGGCCAAAAGGAGGTCAGTCCATTGGGCCTGGACAGCAAGCCAAGACGTTCGATCCGACGGGGATTTAGTAAGGAGATACCGGGCCTCACAGTCTCGACACTGCTGCTCCAGGGCCAGTTCCTCCTCCTGGTGGAAACGTTTAATTCTGGCAACCTTCTGAATGAGAGAGCCGCGCAGCACAGCTTTAAAGGCGTCCCAAACAATAACTGTTTCAGCACCCGAGGAGTTGGTGAGAAAGTAGTCCTCCCACTCCGCAGTGAGGTCTAGGCCAGTCCCCATCAGGGTGAGCCAGAAGGGGTTAAATTTCCAGAAAGCAATACCCTTGGAACTGAGTAAGTCCAGGGTAATCCTAACTGGAGAATGATCGGATATACCTCTAGCTAGATAGACAACATCGTGCACCCAGGGTAACAGAGGGGGAGAAATTAGAGCAAGGTCAATGCAGGAGAGAGAGTTGTGAGAGGACAGGAGTATTGCGTAGCAGTAGGGCATCTGAGTCTCCACGGGTCCACCAGGCCAATCTCAGTAAGCAATTTAGCAAATGGGGTGGGGCCAGAGCGGGGAGAGGCTGTAGATTCATGCCAGCGGTCCAGAGACTGGTCCAGCACGTTGTTAAAGTCACCAAGGCACACCACAGGAGTATCGGGGAATTGAGATTTGAAATCGGCTGCTTTACCCAGGACATCATTACAGTATGGAGGGGGTATGTAAATGCCTAGAATGAGGAGAGGGAGTGAGTGAGTGTATAACAGCCTGGAGAAAGACAAATCTACCCTGAGGTTCAGTCTGAGCCTGTTCCAGTGTAAATTGTAGGGATTTGCGAATAAGTATGGAGATGCCACGGGAGTTGGAGGTGTGAGGGGCGTGATAAGTCCAACCAATCCAGCGACGTTTCAAGGCCAGAAGACGGGAGCCAGTGAGGTTAGTCTCTAATAAACACAATGTCCACCTTATATTGCTTAAGTTGGGAGAGAACCAAGGACTGCTTAAGGCGATCATTGAGCCCCCTCGTGTTCCACGAAATAAACGACAGATTAGTATCACCCCTCACTACAGACAAGGACGACATGAGAAAAAGAACCCATAATACATGCCCAGCCAACAAGCACACAATATAATCGGGAAGCGAAGCAGGGTACAATTGTAAATAAACCAAGCGTTAGCAGCTACTAAACCAGAACCAAACCCACCCTGTACATCAGTCATCAAAATATACAAAATATAATACGAAAGATAATAAATGAAAACAAATACAAGTACTTAACATTCCAAACGAGTTAGTGAAGGCGAGCCGTCTCCAGATGGATAGTTTCGTAGTGTGTACTCGGGGGTGGGGGGGGGGGTAAGGGGGGATTGGAGAGGAGAAGAGGGTAGGGACGTAGGGAGAAGCTGCGAAGCAGCACTGTACGAAGGAGGGACAGTAGCAAGTAGTGTGAGTCCACTCGGAGAGTCCAGTGCCAGGCCACAGCGGGAGGAGCCAGGTAGACTTTTGTACATCCGCAGGCAAAATCGGGGAAGACGGTGACAGTCTGGGAGTTGTAGAGTAACGGACCTTTGGTGCGAGCCAAACGTAAGACAGTGTCCCTGTCCTGATAGTGCAGGAGCTTGGCAATGAAGGTACGAGGAGAACCGTTAGGCAGAGGGCTAGATGGATCCCGGTGAGCCCGCTCCACAGCAAATTGAGGTGTGAAGGCATCCCTCCCAAAGTTTTGGGACAGCCAGGTGAGTAGGATTGGACTCAGGGAACGAGCCCTCAGCTTTTTCCGGCAGACCCACGAACCGTAAGTTGTTGCAACGGGAACGGCCCTCTAGGTCAGATATCTTGGCTTTACACTGTTGGAGCTCGGTGGTGAGGGCCGCAATTGGGTCCGGGATGAGAGCCAGGGTATCAGGGTATCGATGGTGGAGATGCGGCGCTCAGTGTCAGAGACTCTCTCCTTGACCAGGTGTAGGTCCTGACGGATATGGGAGATGTCCATTTGGACCTCCACGATTTTCGCCATCAGGGATTTTTCAGAGGCCGAAATAGCGTTGAGGAAGTGCTGAAGTGTAGGCGCAGACTCATCCCGGGGGTTGTCTTGGACCTCAGACTGGTCATGTTGGGAGGCCGGGAGGAGGCGGAAGAGGAGGTGGAAGGCTGTCTGGCAAACTTGGCGAGACGGGCAGAAGGTGCAGCGGCAGCTCCGGTTTTGCCCATGGCGTCTTGCAAGCGAGTGGAGGTGCAATATAGCAAGTGGATAACTGCACCTCAGGTCAGTGCAGGTGAGCGTTAGCACACAGCAGAGTAGGTAAGTATCCACAGTGTCCCAGTAGACAGCTGGCAGGATAGATAAGAGTGTGATCCGATGCTGATAGCGAGTGCAGGAATGCAGGAGTGCAGAGGGTGGAGGCAGGCTATGAGCATAAGATGGCTGCCAGTAAAGCCATTAGGACACCACAGGCCAGATTCCTCCAGCAGGAGACAGGGGGGTCAGGTCACTCACCCCAGTATGTGTGGCAGAGGCTTTGGCAGGAGTGGCACAGTGTGGGGGAGCCCAATGATGCCCACAGAGTGAGGGAGCCGAGAGACAGCTGTGGGGAACCGCCAGGCAGCTGCGGAGATGGCGACAGGAAGCGCGGGAAATCGTGTGCAGGAACACCGGCCGGGAGGCAGGCGCGCCCCCAACAGCGATCGGCCAGGCGGCTCCAGTCAGCTCCAGGAGGGTACCGGAGGTCGAGCAGTCCAGGGACAGCTATGGAGGAGCGGAGGTCCCGGAGCGAGGGCTGGCACGACTTCCGGTCCGCGGCGGTATTCGGCAGGCCGCGGCAGGCAGTGGGAAACAGCCGGAGGAGACCGGAGGCGGACCCCCAGCCAGGCCAGGTGAGTGCTCCAGAGGGGGGAGAAGGGAAGGGGTCAGCAGGGCAAGGTGGGAGAAGGGGTCCCCGAGTGCAGGATATTTGGAGGAGAGATGCGGGAGTTGCAGGTACACGCGTCCTACTCCATACTAGCCCAGGCCACGCCACCCTGTAGTAAATTTATAATTAGCGGGGTCCCCTTTTAATTTCCAATGGACAGTCACTCATACCCTATATACATTCTACAATAGAACATTCCAGCCATGACCGGGAGGAAGGACTCTGAGATGTAACAAGGCTGGTAGGGTAAAAGTTTTTAAAATGGCTTCCTCCAATGCTAAATGAGGTAATGTACTGCGGCCAAAAATCCAATTTAGGCATGATTGAAAATGCCTCAAGGCTAGCAAATCTGGAAACCCCAGACCTCAAGCCTTTTTTTTTAATTTTAACAGACCATACCATTCGCAGTCACTTGTACGGCTACAGAAAGGTTCAGAGGAGTTTGGTGCAGGAGGAGATTGGGTGTGTCTGAATAAGGTAAGCTAACCACGGAAACACCATTGATTTAATCACAGATGAATGGCAGCCCAAAATAAAGCCAGCTTGGTCTGGATGGATAATGTTGGGGAGAATCAGCTTCAACCAATTAGCTAGAATTTTGGGGAATAATTTGAGTTAAACTGAGTTAAAATATAGAGGTAATACATTATACTGGAGAAAACTTTTATTGGAGCCGTAAAGCTAGGAGCCATAACAGCTTTGAGATATTTAATTGCAAATTTAACATCAATTAGGGTAAACGGGGTAATAAAGCCAGGAAGGCTTTATTTTGAAGTTGGGTAAATACTGGGCAATGAGACACCTTCATAAAAATTTCCTCATGTGTTGTTCAGCTATCAAAACTCTGTGGCCTTGGGCCTGTAGCAACAGACCCATAGTATCAATCACTTTCACAACCTCTTCTTAAGAGACTGGTGTAGGAGGTATAGCAAACAGGACAGTCGATGCCTCTGAAGAGAGTTGAGATCCACTAAGGGAGGTGAAGATGAAAGGAAGCAGTCAGTGTGTGATTAACATGCAGTCGGAAGTATCTTCGATATCGCGCTGGCCCTCCTGTCTGATTTTTGGAGCTTTAGGAGGCATTGTGGCAGAGAAATACCTATCCATTAATGGTATCCTTCATCCTGTTATATATATATTTTTAAATAAAATGTCATTATCAAATATTTTTAAGAAAGATCTTATTTTTTTATTATACAAAGATTTTATGTGTGTCTTCACAAAAGAAAATACAATATATTGTGCTGTACCCAAATTATTCAAAAGTAAATATTTCCATTTGTGTTAAGTTCTTGTTTTATCACCTCTCTGTTTTATTGTGATATTGCTGGTTAGCATGCAAATGTTTTTTTTAATAGTGAGGCTATGTAAAACAGCAGTGAGTGGTACATACCTGGTCTGGTCATCAACTGAGATAAACATAGTAATACCCCGAAAATGCAAAAGGTAATTGAGTCAAAAATATTTTGCTTGTTTACATTACAAAATCAAAGATATAGCTTTTATTAAATGTAAAATAAAATAATAAGGCTATGAAAAATGATTGTTTCAATAATTACTAGTGACATGACAAAATATTAATTCTAAAAAGTAGTTTTCAGAGTATTTATGCAGTTATCATTTATACGGTATGAGTGAAACACACAATATGCCGTGTAGTTTTGTTTGGGTACTACTTTAAAGATATATCATTTTTGGAAAGTATAGAAATTGGTAACTAAATTGGGTATAAAATTATTAATGGACCAACTGGAGGAGGTCCTAGACTCAAGGTGAAGCTGGTCTGTGCAAGGCCTAAATCCCACATAGTTGGTGGCCAGGAAAAAGAGAAAGCTCCCTCTCTTCAAAATATGTTTGAAACACAACCAGAATGGCTTGGCAGCACCCTCTGTCAATCATATGTACACAGAACATTTGGGCATAGCAAGTGCCAGGGTTTTTAAGTCAGTTTGTTTTATATGTGAGAGTCCTGCATGTGGAGTTAGATCTTCAGCCTGTTTCATTACTGAGAGGGATTCAGATATTACAGGTTTATTTGTGGTCTTATTAGGATGCCACTGCTCCACTGCAAAGGCTTCGGATAAATAACCATTGCAGGCAGGGCTGGTGCTAGGTCTCCAGGTGCCCTAGGCAGACCTCTAGCACCATGGCCCCTGCCGACAAATGACGTGGTACCTTGACGTTATCACCTCATGTACCGATGTGGCGTGATGATGTCACGTCGTGTCTAAACCACCAAGAAGGGTGGGGGGATGGTGCCTAATTTTTCATTTTTTTTTTTATATTTTTTTTTCCATACTCCTGCCCAGCCACCTGTCTAAATTCGCCTAATGGGCATGCCAGACCTGATTGCATGTCACCTGTGATAACAGAGGTATCATATATAGATTTCATAACTCCCTCGGAAACCCAAATCTGTAATGCCACTTAAGCAGGTGATCCCAAGTGACTAGATCAAAACCTTTTTTTGCATCTAAGGAAAGCAATAATCTCAGATCAGGGATTCTGAGTGGCACCTCCAGATCTTGTAACACTGCAAGCACCTTGTGTATGTTAGAGACTGAATGGTGTCTTCAGATGAAGCTGTTCCTGGATCTCAGGATTTTTTTTTATAAACCAGGCAGTACATAGGACACACAAAGGTACAGTAAAACAGGCAAATGAATGCAGTAATTATAACAAGTACTGAATATGCAAAAAGCCAACACATATGAAAGCAATGCAACAGGAACTATTTGGCTATGAAAATGAGCCTGGTGAGTTTTTAATATCATATAAAGACATGGATAAAAGATAGAGAAAAAGAAAAAGGCGGACGGGTGGCCATCCGTGCAGAATGTTTATCGAAGCCTGAAGGCGGGAGACAGAGAAAGAATGACCACAGACCTTGGGGATTGGGTGGCAAAGGAGAGTCCCAAACCTTATCACTGAACTTTCCAGGATTACTCCATGGATGTGACAAGAGTTATAAAATAATTTTACCGCACTTGTCAAAGAAGGTAGAAAATTTGCCTTAATAAATCCAGCAAGCTGCGACTCTTCTCAGAGATACCGAGAGAGGCCAAGGGGAACACATCTGATCAGTGCTAAGATACCATCTATAGTAAATTTTGTAGGCGTTTTATTTGATCCTGGTGGAGACAGATATTGCAATACATTCCCCCAGTCCCCAGGAATCATCGTCAGGGGGCAAGGTCACATTACTATTGTGTCTTGTGTGCATCTTTGCAAGCTGAACAGGGACGAGAGGAGCAGGGCATAGATAGCAGAGGAAGGAGGAAGGAAAGGCAAACGGCCCAAAGATTGAGGGACGGTTGCAATAGAGGTTATAGCTAAGGAGTGGAGGAAGTGGCGAAGTTGGAGGTAGCGAAACGGGTTGTGGGGAGGTAGGGAATGGCAGTGTTTTTTCAGCATTGACAAATAAGGTAATGGTTGGGGTGGCCTGCAAACAAGCAATATGAATAAGGTAGATAGTCCAGCATGTATTGTCCCTGGCCTAACAGCCTGGGATGAAGCCAACCTGGTCTTTGTGGATGAGGGAGGGAATAAGAAAATTGAGGCGGTGGCCAAGATCTTGGCATAAATCTTAAGGTAAGCGTTGAGGAGGGAGATAGCTAGAACAATTATGAGGATCCTTACCCTTCTTAGGGTTTAGAGAGATGCGGGCCTTAGGATAGGAGGGTGACCAGGGGGTTCCATCCAGGACAATGTTAAATAGTGTGCGAAGTTGAAGGGACACAATGGGGGCAAACATTTTGTAATAGGCTGCAGTGAAGCCACCAGGGCCCAGTGTTTTACCTACTTTCTGGAAAGCAATAGCCTGGGATACCTCCTCCAGGATGATAGAGGCATTCAGATAGGCCGAGCCATTTGGGGAAATAAAGGGAAGATAAACAGAGGCCAGAAAATCCCCAATGAGGGCGGCATGAGAAAAGAGAGCAGGTTGACCCAGGGGTTCCGGGAGGGTGTACATGTCAGAGTAAAAGGTGTGGAATGTGGTCTGCATTTGAGGGGGGCGTAGACAAGGTGGCACGAGAGAGTGAATGGCAGATTGCAGGAAGAAATCTTGGAGCGGAACTTAGTGGCCAGAGCCTGTCCGCCTTGTACCCTGGTCTCTGGATTTGTTATGAGGAGTTTAAAGTCGGTTGTCTTTATTTGTTTAATGTTGGTATTGGCATAGCTTTCTTTCAGTAAATTGACAAATCTATAAAATTTATAACCACTATGGGCAAAATATTCACCTGTTTGAGACACCAACACATAGAAATGTTTCTTAGACAAAACACTGATACAGGCAATTTTTTTGTGCGTCAACATTTTTTTAGTGTAGGACCTGGTATAACTCTTAACAAACAACAGAATCTCCCAGTGTAAAAATAGAGGTTTACAAATAGAGGGAGTGGCAACATATTCCACATTATGCACCAAGTATGCTGCTTCCAGCATACTGTGGAATTTCAGAGAATTATTGCTTTGGAAATTTCCATAGTCTATACGATTCCCTATTCAAGTCAAGGTGACCCATACAATTGTATATTCTGATATATATCTGATATATACAAATAGGCTCAATCAGTGTGCTTAGGACTTCTAGTGAGCCGAGGATCAGAAATCAAGATATAATCCAATCTTGATAGAGTCCCATGGGCTGCAGGAGTATGATCTGTCAAAAGGATTTCAAGCCCTTTAAATAACAATATGCAGTTGATTAGCAATCAATTTGATTACTAATTTGGGTCTAGTAATTGATTGAAGTTGTCTATCAAGGGTTTTCAAGGCAACCAGATTAAAGTTCCCACAGACTAGGAGTCATAAAGTACACACTAGGGGGTATATTTACTAAGCAGGGAGATTGCAGTGAAATTCGAATTTGGGGAAGTTGCCCATGGCAACCAATCAGATTTGAGTTCACATTCTCCAGAGTGTAAAATGA
>JABWIB010007771.1:0-10551 GCA_016617825.1 Platyplectrum ornatum
TGTATAGGTTCCCCATTGCCTATCAGCCTGTATAATCAATCAAAGCACAGCCGCTGTTAGTGTCATTCACAACAGAGTGTAACAGAGGTGAGAAGCGGACGGAAGACAGCAAAGGTAAGTAAACAAAATTTAAGCTCTTTAAAGAGCCAGGTTAGTGGTTGGANAGCTGGAGATACACATGGGGAGAGATTAGAGGTTTGTAGACACAGCCATGCCCCCAATGATTTGGACACTCCCTTTTTAATGGCTTATCTTTAACATTCAGCTGTGGGGGAAGTTATAGTGCAGCCTTGGCTATCCTGTATACCAGCAGGGAATCCCGGCTGCTACTGCATCATGTGGAAGCACTGAACAAGGTACTTTCTTATTTAAATATAAGGCAACTCTGGGTAAGCTGTAATTCCATACAAAACTACTTAATCTTATAGAATCTGTTAAATTTAAAATATATTATCCAACAGTGTACATTTTAATTTTATTTCATAATTGTGTGTATTGAGAAGTGTGACCAACACAAAAAAATACCAAAATGACAAGACATAATACTAAGAAAACAACTCAGTTGAAGCTTCTATTCAGAAAGGACATCACTTTATCTCCGTTTATTTCTGTCCATAATTCAGCACATACCTGTGTTTAATTACAATACCAGACCATACAGAGGNGGCCAGCTTTCTTCATTTCATTATATCCAAAACCAAAAAGTCCAAAAGTCTCCATTTCACAGTATAAAATAAGAGTAGATGCAGTCATTTTTTTTCAACAGCAAGGCAAATTCTACATGTTCAAACCAACATATACATAACATATACTTCATATCAATATAAAGACAACAAAATACTGAAACAGATTAAAGAGGTTTTATATTGCATTAAAAATGTAAATACCCTTGGGAACCATAATACGCAGCCATTTGCTTATCGTACTCGAAAAGAAAAGAGAGAAACCACACTTCTTTGAAGTTAAAATGGAGTTTGAGGTAATGTAAAATGCATTGAGTGCACAGTATTCATTATAATTAAAATACAAAACTGCACATTTCAGATTGCTTTTTTGCCAATTGGTTTTTCACACTTCTATGATATATGGTAAAGTACAGAGCGGTATATTTATTGAAACTTCTGAGGAGGAAATAAAATTGCCCAAAGCAACCAATCAGATTCTAGTTCTTATTGATCTACTTAATCTTACAAAATCAGGTTTAGAATCTGGTTGTTAAAGGAACCGCCATTTAATTTATAACAAAAGGTGCAATCAATGAGACGCAGAGAAAGAAGGTTTAACAAAAATCATTGTACTAATCAAAAAGGTAACCATTGATTGTAATTGTAATGAAACAATATTTCTAATATCGGCTAGTACAAAAAACCCAAAACACCGCCACTAACTTCTTACCATTATTCTTGTTCAGTTTTGCACTAGGCAGCCATTTTGAGGATGAACGAATTAGTCTACCTTGTCCTTAGACATCACTAGCAATCATTAAATGCCCCCTGTTCTCACTCTACCTTTGCCAGGCCAGNTTTAGGTTGCCATGAAGCATAGATTTGATTTGGTTGGTTTGAATAAATGGCCACACATATNCATTACTTATCAAGAACTGTAGACTGTGAATGGAAGTTCAGCATAAAATGGCTGCCTTCACTTGAGAACAAGGGTTGGGTTTGCCAGTAGCCCATACCCTTCAACCGTGCCTATTTAGCCAACACAGTACCATTTTTTTTTTACTTTATTTCCGGTCTAAAAAGGACTGCACTGACAGCATAATGGATGTTAAGCCCTGGCCCCTTTGTGGAATTATATATAGAAAAGAAATGCATATGGGATGACCAAAAAAAAATGTTTTTTAGGTGTGAAAATGGGACAAATAATCCCACTGCCCAAACCCCACCCAGCTGTCTAAATCCTACTTCAACTTCACCCCCAATGTTAATATTTTTTCTTTTCAATACAAAAGAAGTAGGCAGTATGTGACAGTACTCAATGATGGAGAATTTCCAAAGATCATTTAATGGGATGGTATAAATGTGTCAACCTAAGTATGCCTTAGATTTTTCCAGTCTTCTGCTTATTTGTGTCATATTTTAAAACATTATCATACAAGTCAGAGCTTTAACTAGATGTTCTAAAATGGAAATATAAACTGCGTTCTAGTAGAGCGATTAGTACAGGGAGACATTAGGGGTTGATCTTAACTAACAAATGTATTGATTATACCATTGGTCATGTTTAGAGAATCCTGGTTGGTTATGTGCCATCGACCTGGCTAAAAAGCAGGGCTATTATTGCCCTGACCCGGGACGCCTCGTCTGTGCCGTGTTTATTCAACAAGGACCTGATATGGAATTTAAATCATGTGATGTATATGACTTACTTCACATGTACATTGTACCCGTTTAGAGGACTCGCATTATTTTGTCATGGCAGACCCTGGTTCAGTGTGAACGATGTTGACCTGGGCTATTCCTAGGGTGGCAATATGAAAGTGGTATTAGTTACATATTTCTAAACAGTCCAAGACGGCTGGTGGTTGCTCGCTGATGGAAAAATTTGAGCCGTTTACCTTAACAAAATAATAATGTTGAGTTTATTAAACATGTCGGTAATATGGAACATGGATGTTGAATGGATTCATTAAACACATAGAAAAAAAAGGCATCAACAAAATGGTGTAATTATTCTTGTGAAGACGGCCATTTTGTGAACCAACCAATATTATGTAGCATAGACTCCACAAAAGGTACAGGCAACCAGTGGCGCTCTCAATGGTGTGGAAGATCAACTCCCATCAGCACCGAGCTGTTGATAATTCATTCAAATAAATAAGTTGCATTTTCAAGACATATTTCCCAACACCTCATTGTGTGCCTCTTCCATTCTCTCTAGTTTTCAGAACAAATTTGTTCCGTATAATTATATATAAAGTGCATTAGTATGTTTGTGTAGGTTTTGAAAAGTGCCTTGCACATTTCAGCCACTCAACGGTCTACAAAATGCAAATTTCATACATAAAAAACCCCAGCAGTTACACTTAGAATGATTTATACCGTGTTCCTCTAGCCTGTAAATTACTGCTTTATAAATAGAAAAACGGTTCTGTGCGGTCAATGCGGTATTTACATTGCTTATTGATCTGGCACTTTTAGCTGAGCATTGAATGTATATCTCAGTACTGAGGGTATGATAGAAATGTGAGTAACATTTACACACTGATATATTAAATAGCAGTCACGTCATATGGTTCTCTAAGATCACCTCCCTCTTATGTTGGCAACCCTGTCCAACCAATACAATAAAATCGATTGGAGGATAACCACCACACTAGTCAGGTGGTCATTATTTGGCTAGTAAGTACCCATTCAGTCAGTCCTACTTGCAAGAGGAACTAGATGACAATTGACAGAGTTTAGTCCCGTGTGGCTGAACTAGTGACAGATCTGTTTTCCAGGCAATGTGGCTACTAGACTGCTAGATTTACGAGTGGCTTATAATGTTCTTAAATAACAAAAAAATATGTACAATTAGTAATCCAGGAATTATTAAATGTGTTATTATTCCACATCATATATTATTCTAAGCCTTTGTAATTATTACATAGGATTTGGTTACAAAGTTCANAAATTAAAGTTTAATGATGGAACCTAGGCTATATTGATTAATAATATTTGGCAGTAAAAATCTTAAGTTACTTAAAAATTTTACATTTGTATATTATTAATATATGATACTGTAGGGTAGACATAGTGTTTCTTTTATGGTCCATGTATAATCTGGTTAAATAAACCATTTAAATATTCCTTTTTTTAATGTCACACACCAAAATGATTTTGTGGATGTGCTGTATTCAATAAATCTCTCGCCTTTACGTCCATTTGTCTTCATACCCCTTNCCCAAGACCATCCAGAAAACACAGAACAATGTCACTTTCATAAATAAATCACAGATAAGATTTTTTTTTTTATCACAATAGCACATGAAGCTTGTTGTTAACTTAAGACAGGTTCCGTAGCCTGTGATTTTCCAGTAGTGGCTGAACTATCGAGCCCAACTGGCAGGTGATGCTGGGATTTGTGGCTCAACGACAAAATTGAAAAGCACAGGCTCTCTTCACCTGACAAAAAAAAAAGAGATATAAGTGTACAGTAATCTTGCACAGACCCGTTCATCAAATATAAAAAGATTTGATTGTGTTGGTTTGGCAGGTGGTACCTTTCAGAAGGCTACTTTTGAAATATATAAAGGTTAACATATTTAAATTAAAATTTTCTAATACATTTGTTTAAATACTTTAAGCATTCGTTGTGCAGTGTCATGGCAATTTTGACGTGAACTTTAAATTGAATAGAAGTCAGAAGAAATTGTATTCTCCAATATTGAAAATAGTTTGTTTTTAGTGAATCAATAAATCACAATGAAAGAAGAAGATCATTAAGTCTCCGATTTGTCAGATATACCCCATTGACTATATTAAACTGGTACAGTCTCCACCACAGGGGATTTCATGCATTCCTCGTGAAGCTTGATTGGCTCAGAGAGCGTTATGGCATTTTCATTGAGAAGTTCAGGTACATGGTGGCCAACACCATTTAAATTCGAAACATAACCTTCAGAAGTTGGACTTTTTAAATATGATCGAAATCCCACCGGTGGCAGGTTTGACCTATGATCGGCATACAAAGAATTGCAATGGCCGTTGTTGTTGTCATTTTCCGATGTAGCACAGCACACGATCACAGATGGACTTGGCGTAGGGTAATGNGAATTGGTGTAGCCTTCTCCTGGCTGCCTTGAAAAGTCCACAAACTGCTCAGGTCTCATGTTGTAAGGCACCAAATTCTGAGAACCATTTTTCACTGGGTCCCGTTCTGAGTAGGCCTCTGGAGTCTGGGTTGTAGCACCTGAATTATGGTGGTCCATTTGATAATAAAGCGTAGAGGGATTGGCGTAATATGCCACATTTTTCAAATGGTTTTCATGCATTATGTTGGTATCAGAATAGCAGAGCACTGACGGTACAGGTAGGTTATCTTCATGCGGTACATCATTAAAATCGTCTGATTTGTCACCATCATCGTCTTCATCATCTCCATCATCATCTTCAGCATCCTCATCTGACTCGCTCTGCGCTAAACTTTGAGTGCTAGTGTCGGTTACACCACTGCAGTAGCTGCTCCCATCATCTTCCTCCTCATCTTCCCCATTGTAGTCCAGGTGATCTGAAGTCTGAAAGTGCATCATTGCAGACTGGGGATCAGTTTCAATATCAAAATTCTCTGCTATAGAATATTCTACAGGATGGCCAGACTGGACCATGCAGTTGTTCATTGAACCGACATCACTGTGGCAGCCATTGGCTGCAGAAACCTGCTGTTCTCTGTTCTTCTCCAACTCCAACTTCATAATGGTGTGCAAAAAGTGTGTCCGTACGCGAATTGGGTTAAACTCAATTCGTCCAGCTGTATTACTGCATCCTTCTTTGGAACATCCACAAGGAAAAGACATACGATCCACCTGTTATGGAAACAAACAACGCAAAGTAAAATTAAATTAAGGTATTGAATTNAAAAAAATTCACAGCAATTCCATCCTGTAATAAACACTTATAGATGAGTGGTAAAGTTCTGAATCTACAGTACAGACAGGTTTAAATACTTATAGCACATGCTATAGCATATTGTAAGCAGGGCTAGAGACCAGATCCAGATGTATGAAAAAGCTCACGCAGACCTATGCCGATGTACAGGAAAGGGGAGTGAATTCCCATCACTCTCCTCTCTCATGCGAAATTGCAGGAGATAGTAGCGCCATGTTGCTATATCCCTGCTGTAAATGACTTGTATGGACCACTGCCCTCACTGTTATATTTAAATCTCCCACTGCCAACCAGTGTAATTTAGGTAACAGAACACTGTACTATACACTAGAAATTCCTCCTAGTAACATCTGTAGTGCGCATGCGCACTGCCAGTAAACTCGCCCGGCTGTCGCTCCCTGTGTGCAGGAGTCGGCCTGGATGCAGAATTCGGTCCTACGTCATTCTAGAGACCATCACTCTCCATTACCACACTAAGGCCTAAATTTGCTAAACAGGGAGATTGAAAAGTGGGGATGTTGCCCATAGCAACCAATCAAACTCAAGCTCAAATTCTCCAGTATGTAAAATAAAAACGGAGAGCTTGAATGTTTGGTTACTATGGGCAACATCCCCAATCTCAATTTTCAATCTCCCTGCTTAGTAAATTTAGGCCCTAGTGTTACTGCACCTTGTTGTAGAAAGTTGTGTTTTTGGAGGAGACAGAACTTAAATTCTAAAAAACTAAAAACCATCAAAATAACATGGGCAAAACAGAACACCAGTAACAATTACANACAGAAGCATACTTAATTGAGTTCCTGTTATTAACTATAGTCANTGGCTTGCACAGTTTAGCTCCAGACTGTATGTAGCATGAATAGGCCAATAATAGCCCTATTGCGTGGTGTCGCTCCCAAATTTGGGTAGTGTACTTTCAGTGCTTGTAAGTGCCAACAATATGCAATATTGGCATAGCTCTTTTTACGACAGACGTTTGGCTTATTGGGATGAATTTGTGGACTCTTTCATAATGCACGCAATTGGGAGATTTGTAGGGGGTTTTTGGTGAAATATTGTATAGGTTTTACTTTTTAAACTTGTTACTAGATCTAACTTTAGATAAGATAATAAAAACAAAAGCATAGACTGCCACACTGGTAGTGAATGTTCACTTTTGTAGACAACAGTAGTTATTTAATATTAAAACCAAATCATATTATGAGAACACCCATAACCCTTCTCTGCTGGCTACTCAACCTGCACGATACTGGCATGGCTTCCCAAGTTCAACACTTCGAATTGCACCTGCCCAACCATGGGTCAGGTATGCAAAAGATGCTGGTCAGACTTTAGAAAAAGTTATGCAAAACTTTTNTTTATATGCCAAAAATAGAAGGAAAAATATGCTGGGTATAAATTCCATTAGCAAGAAGATGTTCTACTCCACACATAATGAATGTTTTTTACTATTGTAAAGCGAATTAACGCGAGTGTAATTTAGGTTGGAGTGGGAGAAGGACCATATCAGTAGACAGAACTTCTANTGCACAGAACATAGTTTTGTATGCTAGGAATTTTGCATGCAAACATCTGGAGAACTGCTAGTAAACCTGCCGATTTACACTCTGTATGGAGAAGGCTGCGAACAGGATGTGGGATCCAATCCAGAATCTTTCATACCGCAACACAATTCCTTCTAAAACTATCCTACAATGATATAGTAGGGAATACAAACAAACATGTGTCTACTGTATGAGCACACCTGATGAAACCCAGCTATAACAATTACCCTATTCCATCTTTTGTTTGACTATTTTATTATTTTGACCCAGTATTCTACAACGTGTTCGGCCTAGCGGCTCACCTGGCATTTGATGCCTGCAAGACTGCAAGTNCAAGTTTCTGGATCACAAAATACTCTGCAGTCACAACCACAGTCTTCCCTAGACAGACGGATCGCTCGTAGCTCATGCTTCTCTTCTACATCGATCTTCTTCACCCCGGACGCTCGCAACAAGGCTCTCCGCTTCTTTGTCGGCAATGGTTGTAGAAAGAAATACTCATCGACTTCAGTGTTATCCAAGTCAATGTCATCATCTGAAATATCATCCAGTGTCAGAATGTTGGCTTCCTCAGATTCTATTGTGCCGTTTTTCGTTATCTGCAAATACAGAAATGTGTTATTGTGACAAAATGTTATGTGTATATATATTTTTTTTTTTTCAGGTCTTAAAAGGAGTATCTAAATTATGTTCAGAAGCTAGTCTCCGTAAACCTCTATGAAGTAGAAGGTTATTTAAAATCCCACTTTAAAATAACTGGTTCAAGATGAAGGAAATTATGAACCACATCCAGAGTTTGAAAATAAGATGAAAACAGGTGGAAAGTTACCAATGGACATAATCATGTTGAATTTCATGGAGAGTCAAATTCATTTTATTCTTGGCATGCAGGGAGAATATTGTTTTGCTTATTATGCATGGATAGCAACCAGCTTTATTTTCTAAACTACTATTTAGATTCGGACTAGGAAACATCACCTCTGTATTCTGATACTGTGTTATACACATTAACCAATTCTCCTACCTGCAACTGTAAATTTTCCATCTGTTTTATTCTTATTTTCAAACTCTGGCTTTCGTAGGAGCATAAAATTCGAAGCACACTGCAGTGATAGATAGATAGATATATTATATCTATCTATCTATCACTGCAGTGTGCTTCGAATTTTATGCTCCTACGAAAGCCAGAGTTTGAAAATATATATAAAACAAACATTGAATTTAAAATCTGTATAATTTGTATTCATCATTATATATATTGCAGACAGTGTCATTAGACTATCAAACATGGCAGCAACTCGGAAATAGCATTTAGCACGTAAAAATAATAAAATTTTAATATCCAGGATTTATTTTTAGCAAGCTGTAATAACTAACAATTATAATTATATTTATTGGTTATGTCTGGTAAAACAATAAATAAGATACATCATACTCTAAACATGCCAACCGGGGAAAAACAAGTTTACTGCAGTAGGCATGTAGGTGGTCATTTCCTCTGACTTACAAGTTNTTGCCAAGAATAGCAGCCACAGAACAAGAACTCATCCTTGTAAACCGCAAGTAGTCATGCTTTCATTTTTAGTACGGATANTCAGAATTTAGAAATGTAAAAGCTGGAATGTGATTGGTTGCACATTATCCGATCTACGTTGGCATGTTGAAACGTTGACAGAAATTCACTTATTTACTTTTTCCATTGTGGAGCTACAATGTTCTGGATGTCAGGGAATCTTGGTTATAGCTTTTGAAATTTATATAAAATCAAAGACTTGTAAATAATTTTAAAGGCTCATATGTACAGTCTGTTATTTACTGTAATTACATTTCCGCTAACAGTGGTAGACATCACCTATTAGAAGATCCCATGAATATATGTGCCATACCTTTAGAGATTGNTACTAGCCTAAATGTTCACATAACCTGCCAAGAAAGAATGTCTTTCCAGCTATAGATAGCACAAGAAACAAACTCTCACTTTTTTGAGCGCCACAAATCAAAGACAAGAAAAAACACGACTGATACCTTTTGTTTTAAGGAGTTCAGCTTTTCCTCTCGCAGATGGTCTCTCAACATTTCTTTATGCAACCGATCTTGTTCTACGGCAAACTCTCCAAGAGTGTACTGACGAATGCTGTTGTGGCGACTTGACATGCCCAATGTGCTTCCCCCTTGACTGGGCACACTGGTGAACCCTTGTCTCCTGGTGAAGTAATAAACTGTGACACAGTTGAATCGTACATTCTTATCTCGCAGTCGTTTCTCTCTCTTCAGAATCGATGATGCTAAAATATATTTTAAAAAAAAGTATTAAACAATATGCATATTACGTATTTAAACAGGCTTTTACACCTCCTTCCCGCGTGTCAAAGCACTTCATTTAGAGAAGTCCCAAACGGCTGTTCAAATACGCCTAAACAGCCATGTTACGAAAGGATTAGACTACAGAAACAAAATGAATAAGGAGCAACATGTATCCAGAGTCTTCTCTATAATTCTTTACATTATGTAGAAAAAAGGATGGATGGATGGATAGATGGGGAATGCATTTGGTGTGACTCAATTAACTATTGAGGAATTGGAAGGGACTCATGTACTTAAATTCTAATTGGTCCATGTAAGGTCAGCTGACTGACATGATCTTGAAATAGACAATTTATCCCATTCTTTCTTTTGCACACATATTAACTTTTCATATTTATTTGCCTGAGGTCTACAACCAAAATGCGGTTATATGCCTTTTACATATATGTCTACGTATGGATTGCTCGATTCATACTTTACTATACTATTCATAGATAATGTTGTAGAGAAATAGGGAGACAGGTGTTAATGTTGATTGACATTATATGGACATGATGCTGCTTATTAGACCTAATTCCAGAGTTCTGTTTTTTGTATTTTTGTGTATTTTAGGGAGTTATGAATAATCATAAAAATCTTTGTCCAATCATGGGATAGATTAGCCTTTACGCGTATTTTTTTGCATTGCAATTCAGCAAAGGACAATTATTCTAAACTAAAACTTTAGAAGGTTTTGGCTAATATGAGGACACACAAGAAGTATGACCTGTGGCTTCACAGAATGTCAGCATTAGAATAACAGCAGTTTNAATTATTATTGGGAGTCCATATAGAATTAGGTGACATGTTCCACTTCATTTAATCACCTTTCTAAAGTATCGACTACCAGCTGTATATGCTGCACGCCATAAACTACAATGTGTAAGAATCGTCTGTGTAAATTGTTTACCAAATTAAAGTAATTTAAAAATGCTAATTTCTAAAACTGGTGAAATATTTTTATATTTCTTTACCTATTTCTATGATATGCAATAGCCCTACATAAAAACCTGTTAATAAATAAATGAAAATGACATCCTTTGTCATACACTGAAATATTCAATATAAAA
>JABWIB010007775.1:4212-20104 GCA_016617825.1 Platyplectrum ornatum
GTGGGGAGAGTGGTGTGACTGTAAGTGTATAATATGTAATGTGGGGAGAGTGGTGTGACTGTGATAGTATAATATGTAATGTGGGGAGAGTGGTGTGATTGTGGGAGTATAATATGTAATGTGGGAAGAGTGGTGTGACTGTGAGGTCTCACCACTCTCCCCGTTAAGTTGGCAGGTATGCATATACAGTATACAACACGATAAAACTCTGGAAAAACTCTAGGTTGTTTTTGAATAAACATTTACTATTCTATGAGAAAAGTTTTATTTTTTTACTTTAAAGAATACCATTAAAAACCATAACTCCCACAATGTATCATTTTGTTTAGCCCAATACTTTTTAAGCATTAGACAGTTATTCCAGTCATAGTATCCCTGCATTTCGCTACATGATTACTAACTCTTTTTTTATTTTAATGTTTTCCTCAGACTACATCGCCAGCCTGAGCATATCTGACATTTTTATAGCAATGCAGTCATCATAACTTGTCAGTCTGGCAATGTACACAATGGCCTTCTAGCAGAAGCTTATTGGTGTGAGGAATTTTATTAGTCAGCTGTAAAAAAAAACAGTGTCTACAAAAAGTAAGTTTGGGAAAAGAGTGACAGTTGTTATTTAGATATTATAAAGGAAACTGGATTGCATGCATGCTCTACTCCTGAATTCTAAAGCAGTTCTATTGATATATATAAAATATTTGTAGTAGTATTTATTAAAAAAAAAAAAACCCTCAGAACGTTACAAAATAAATTACAGTGGAAAGATGTGAAGTTGTTGCAGGGTATTTCAATGCTGGCATAAGTCTATATCCTATCAGATTACATTTGCAGGCGTAGAGCAGGCTTTTCTTAAAGATCTATAGCTTATATTGGCACAAATGCATTTGTTTGCATTTGTCATGAACTGCATACCACTAATCACTACTATAGACGCTGGGCTTAGGACGGTATCAGATTAGCAGGGAACAGGATTGCCAGAAACAGATTTGAATTAGGTAGTTTAGGGGGCTAGACAACTCACTAAACTTACTAAAATATCCAAGGGGTTCCCATTGGGAACTTCCAGTGACAAAATCGCCCTATACGCTGACGATATGCTATTGTTCCTCGCGGACACCAGTGGCTCGCTGGACAGGCTGCTGACAGTGGTGGATCGCTTTGGTCATTTTTCTGGCCTCCGCATTAATTGGTCTAAATCTAACATACTCCAACTGTCCGGTAAAACCCCCAACCCCCCCCCCCCCCCCCCACCCCACTGCTATGGACCACCCAACTGAAGTACCTGGGTATTGTGATCTCCCCTGTGGTGACAGAGTACGCCTCCCTAAACATAACTCCTGTCCTGGAATACGTGAAGGTTAAATCCCTCTCCTGGCGCAAGCTCCCACTCACGGTTACTGGATGGGTAAATTTAATGAAAATGATTATTCAACCAAAACTGCTATATCCCTTACTACAAGCACCTGTGCCTCTGCCCGTGAAACTCTTCCGACAGATCGACTCTCTCCTGTCTTCTCTGGTGTGGGGAGAGAAGCGGGTGCGGATACGGCTGACTACTCTCCAGTGGGCCAAGGATGACGGTGGGCTGGCTTTACCTAACTTTAAATGGTATTACTGGGCAGCTCAGCTTAGTCAACTGATTGGTTGGGCGACTGGGGCGGTGGACGACACTACCCGAGACTTCCTTACTAGCACTGGTGGCAGGGGGTGGTCCCCGGGACAGTACCCCCTGGCTCGTAGTGGTCCAGGCTCTGCCCCACCCATCCTGTCCCAGGCCAGGAAGATCTGCTCCGCGGTGGGTAGGTTCATGGGTGACGGTGACANTGACTCTGACACGCCACTCTGGGACAACAACTCCATGCGTGAATTATTCTCTTTAGACGGTCTTACAGTGTGGGCTCGCTATGGCGTCACGTCCCTGGGCCACCTGATACGCGGGAACAGCTGGCGGCCTTTTGCCGAGCTTCAGGCGGAGTTCGCTCTCCCTTACCATTACTTTTTCAGGCACATTCAACTCCGACACGCTCTGATGGCTACGTACGGTGCCTCCCTTCCCCATATCGGCCTATCGCCGGTAAGCACCTCTCTCAAAGGCTCTATTTCCGCTTTCTATTCTGTCCTCAGGTCGAATGCCTCCCCTGGCGCTCTATTGGGATTGCGGGAGCGGTGGGCGACTGACCTGGGGCACTTTGACGATGATGACTGGGCCTCCATGCTGTGCCACCTGCGGGATGCCACAACCTTGGTGCGCTTCCAACAAATACATCTATACACTTTGCATAGAGTCTAAGGGGCCGATTCAATCCCCTTCGCGCAAAGTTTTTCTGCCTTACGCTGTTTGCGTAAGGCAGGAAAACTCGCGTTCTTTCGTTCGCGGCTCATTGAGCCGCATACAAAAAGACGCAAGGCTTCAGTCCCGTAATAGACGGGAAAAAGCACACTTCAAGTTTTTTCCCGTCTTCGCAAGGGATTGAATCAGCCCCTATATCTCCCCTAGCTCCTTGTTTAAGATGGGTAGACGCACCGACGATTCCTGCCATAGGTGTGGACACCAGTCTGGAGACTTTTGGCACTTACTCTGGTCCTGCCCCCTGGTCTTCGATTTCTGGAAGAAGGTTTGGGAATGTACCCTATCTACCCTTCACATCTCCATCCCTATTAATCCCAAGGCGTGCCTTTTTGACCTTATGTTAGTGGAATCGTTTGACGCAATAACTTTCAAATATGTTTTTTCCCTAATGTCCCTGACTAAGGTGATTGTAGCCCGCCACTGGATGGCCCCCTCCCCGCCCCTGCTAGATCACTGGCTAACACTTGTTAATTCTGCCATCAGCCATGAAAAGTTCTCCTATACCTCTAGGAATACACTGCATAAATTTATTAAGATTTGGTCTCCCTGGCTGGTGTCTCCGTACTATGCGGGCTCAACGGACCTGTCGGGATCTCCTGCCCACCCTTAACAGCTCACTGACACTGCGTTTATGTGTGGCCCCCCGATGCCTGCCTCTCGCGTGCGGCGGCCGCCACATCCCCCTCCCCTTGGTGCCCTTACGCTTGTCCTTCTATACCGTTCCTGTCCTCATTGGCTGGCCGGTATTGTATCCACACTGGCGACCTGTAACACACTGGTTCTGTTAACACTAGCTCATCTCCCGCAATTTCGTATGCTGTACAATGTTGTTGTTTTTTTGTTTTTTGCTTTTGTTTATGTTCATGTTATTTGTAGGATGTTTTNCCTATGTTATTGTATGTTGTGTGCTGTTTTCTTGTACACCATAAAAATCTCAATAAAAATAAAAAAAAAAAAACTAAAATATCCAATAACACCGGTCCTGATATTAGGCTCCTGATTGGCCTTGACCCGCAGCAGTGGGGGATTGGAGAGTCTGGAGAGATTATTGGGGCAATATATGGATAGTCTAGTGGGGTATCGCTGTAATATGTGGGGTAGTCTAGAGGTCTATTGCTGTAATATGTGGGGTAGTCAGAGGTGTATTGCTGTAATATGTGGGGTAGTCTAGAGGTGTATTGCTGTAATATGTGGGGTAGTCTAGAGGTGTATAGCTGCATTATGTGGGGTAGTCTAGAGGTTTATTGCTGTAATATGTGGGGTAGTCTCGAGGTGTATTGCTGTATTATGTGGAGTAATCTGGAGGGGGTATTGCTGTAATGTGCAATAATATGTGGGGTATTAAATATGATCTGGTTAATGAAGTGGTGGATTGCAGATCATGAGATGGAATCATCATCACTGAAGATCTTCCTGCATGGAGTCAACAAAGGGTGGTGGGGCCAGAGATATATTTTTGTACCAGTGTCCACCACTGATTTGTTCCACCACTGCTTCTGTATGGCCGAAAATGGGGCAACCCCCAGGTGGTAAAATATTGTATAAATCAATCATTTTAGTCAACAAGAATATATTCTATAAATAAATGAAAGATCAGAACTTTACTTAACATTAGCTGCTATTTTCTCCTCTGCCTTCAGCCATTTCTATAATGTGCAATAATACTTTCACACGCAAATAAGTGTATAGACAGGAGTGAAGCCTGATATAATTCATAATATGACTGTGGTTTGGAGGTGAGACAAAGCTTTGTGACAACTTTATACTTGACCAGCTTATTCTCTAGAGGCATTTTAACCTTTTTTTTAATGTGTTATATAACTGCATTCATGGTTTTTTTTTTTAAGAAAAGAAAAATAGAAAGGGAATGTTCATAATTTGAAAAAAGGCTGAACATAATGACTTCAATATATCATTCTTTAATTTACAAACTACAAACTGTTATTGAGTTTTTTTTATTCCTCTGCAAACATACTGTATGTACTAAACTCACAAAACCCTGGATTTTCTTTATCCCACTAATGCCCCATTCACACAGAGGCCTATTACCCTGTTTGGTCCTAGGTAGTGTCCTGTGTGAACGGACCCTGCTCGGGTAATGTTACCCAGGCTGGGTCATGAGCAGGTGATGTCTGCAGTGCTGCAGCGGTCGCTGTACTAACGGGAGCTCTGTCTCCAGAAGCACAACTCTGAACTTGCAGTGTTGTGCATTCGGGAGATACAGCTCCTGTAAGTGCTTAGTATTCCCCTTACATCAACTGTATGTCCCTTGTGCACCCTCAAATAAAATATAAAAAACAAAAAAGTAAATGTGTAATTATTTTTATAAATATTTTTGTAAAATGATGTTTTTATTATTTTTTTATTATTATTTACATGGTTTTTTTTAAATCCATAGTGTAAAGCTATTAACAAGACTGGTTGTTGTCATTGTACTCACACTATGGAACTTTACCTATTATACTCTAGTGATTCTGATTCCTGTTGTTAATATTTCATATTTGTGAAATATATTTAACAATTAACAACCAGTTCCCACAATAACAAATGGCGCTGACGGCATAACTTCTCAATGACTGCCGGGGCCGGGACCTCGCTCTGTTTGGGCCCTGGACAGTAGTCCCAGCTGTCCCCCCCTATGGTAGTCTCCACAAAATACTGAAAACGCGAGCAACGCGGCTGTATCCTCTACCCTGCCATAATTGAAAATGTTTTTGGCTTTCTCCATATAAAGGGAACTCTATGGGTTTTATGAAACAAATTGTTTATTTTTTATATGCTTTGTGACTGTAGCCCTTGGCACAGTATAACATTTGTACAGAAGTTCATTTACAATGTACATTATTTAAGACAGAGCAACTGTTCTCCTCTAGCACAAGGGTTTGCAGTAGACAGGTTATGATGTGTATGATTGTACTTGCAATGCAAAGTGCAAAGTGAACAAAAACATAGAATGTACACAGAAAGTGACTGTACCCATCATGGACCTCATCCAGGACAAGGACTGTTTTTCAATACACGCAATATTTCCAGCGGTGCACCCAGGGGTGTTAACCAAATAAAAGTTAGGAAAAAAATTCAATACATTAAAAAAGAGAGCTGCTGCAAGCACTGTGTGATGACCAATGCCAATACAGTCTTCTTGTACATGTAGCAGCATCTCTGATGGACCAGTGTCTTAGGTAAGGAATACACATAGAAAGCTTTTCTATCTGTATTCCCTCTGCTGTTGCTGCACACCAGAACTCACTTAGACGCCAGTACTGGCGTCTCCAGAGTTTTATTCAGCTCTAGCCATGACATTGTCACTTTCTTTCCATACTTTAGATTTTTATTTGTATATTCACCCACATCCTTTCTCTCATTGTTTTACCTCTGACATTTTCTTCCTCACAGTCTGCAGGCATCTTGAAAATAGCTTTTTTTTATTGAAAAAAACACAAAATAGCTGTTTACTAAAATCTATTAAAAACACAAAATAAAGATAGTACTAAGCACTGTATTAACAAAAAGTCTTATGCGATATTAATTACTTTGATTTTGATGTGGTCAGAACATTTGGATATGTCACATTACTATTACTATGAACCAAAGAAAAAGTTCCCAAGCACTCCTGCCTTTAACCAGTAAATAACTATGTCATTCTCTTGTTCTATCTGTAAAATAAAATGTGTACCGCAGTATGAAGGGAACAATTCTGAAATGCACACATCCATTGACTATCTGTATTTTAATAAACAAGTGACAAGATAGCAGAACATGATGGTTTAAGAAGGAGAGGTTTTCGTTTAATACCCCGTTCACACAGACTACCTTGGTAAATGTTAACAAGCAGGGTTGTCAGTGGATCTGAATTACCCTGGTAATTAACCCTGTTCATAGTGCTGAATTACCCTGGTAATTCACTAACTACCCTGGTCCTACACCGTTCACACTGAACCAGGGTAGTTAGTAGTAATTTTAGCGGCGTTCACACAGCGCACACTACCTGGGTAGTTCATTTAACCCGGGAAGCTGGCTCAATTTCCCGGGTAATAGCCCTCTGTGTGAATGGGGTATTAGTTATAAAGAGGGAATGGAGTGTAAAAGTGGAGGGTTAGGTATAGGCTATGGGGAGGGGATGGATTGTGATGGAATGGGTTTGGATTATGAATGGGTTTAGAGTAAAATGTACCTGTTAGTGTAATTCTTTGAGTTCTCTTTGTCATGACATGTTCTTTCTTCATGGCTCCTTCATCTCTGTATGGTTACCAGGAACTGCCCTATCAAAATAGGGCCTTTCAGACCAACAAATCACACACTTTGCAAATATACGTTAAGCCAACAGCCACTCCTAAGGGACTCCGCTCTAGACTGTCTGACCACAGTCCAGTTACAACCTTGCGGGCGGCAGAGGCACAAAGATTCTCTGTCTGCTGTTTATGTCTCTTGACGCATGCAGTGTGTATATATAATATGTAACTATCACATTCACTGGTACAGCACAAATAATCTACATTTTGGATCAATGAATAAATTATTAAAACATCTGATGCGCAAGTATTATTTTTTTACATTGTTATATTCAGTAACATTCTTTTTTTCTGTTGTGTTAAATGTATTATGAACATCATCCTTATAATGATCATTATTAAAATATGAACTTGGAGCTTCCACTCTGTCTCAAGGCTGTTTCTTGTTAGGCTTAATATTTAATTGAACAAAGGTACTTAATTGTACAGCATTGCTTCAAGAAGGTCACGTCTTTTAGACTTACTGAAGGGGAAATAAATCTCTATAGCTAGTAAGGTCTCATAACCTTGATCTTAAAGATTTTATTTTTCAAGAAGGAAATACTTCTGCAGAATAAAAGGTTACACCACGAAGATTTCTTTATACATCCCCAGTACATGATGCAGATAATCATTAAATCTGTCTGTACTTCATCCTGCAACATCAAGGCTACTGATCTGTCCTTGGCTTTAAGACAACAGATGTGGCCCAGTCACTCGTGGGAAGATTGACTTTAGAACATGTACGCACATCATACCTTAGGGAACCAACTTCCCAATAAACAAAATAAATATTCAACACAGACCAAAGTATGTGATGGATTTGTTTAGTACGCGCATCTCTGGTGGGCTTAAGATAGTGCTACTGATCCCTAATACACAGGGGTTCACAGAACATAGAAATATGCCAGTATGTGGTGACATCATTAAGGATTCAGATTTATTACGTTCAAACACTCTATTAAGTTTTACATAGTTTTACACACAACAGTAAAAATATGTAACTCCTCTTTCCACCCAGAGACTAAAAAACCTGTGAAACTAAGTAGGTGCCCTCATCGTTATCCCACCCATAAGACATTAATATTAATTGTTAACTATTTTGAAAATGACAGGTAGTGGATTATTTCGTTTTCATTGTTCCTATTCTCAGCAAATCCATATTTATCAATAGTTTCCCACACCTCATTGATTGCATGTTCCTTCAAGCTCAACTTTTGTTTCTGTCTTTATATATGTCATTAATAGGTGAGTCACTTAACAACTTAAGTAAAAGACTAAGGAAAATTACTTGAAAAGACAATTGCAGCTTATCTGACTACACATCTTCTAAACCAACTAGCTGCCAGTCATTTAAAACTGAAAGGATGCAACCGGAGGCTTTTGACAACTACTCTCACGCTTGCTGCTCAGCAATATCCCCTTTACACTGCCAGCCCGGTAATCTGTTTGTCTTTTTGCCAGGTTACCTAAAATGACAATGTCTTCCCTGCTGTGCTCTCATTTGGACCATGTGCCTTGACCTGGATCTTCCGCCCATCACGAGAATAACTCACATTTATGGAAGCAGTGTGCCCCCCAGTGTCTACTATTCCATAGGTTCTAGCCTGTGACTGCCGCACCACAGGTTCCAGCCTACCTCCTTGTGTCTACTCATCAGCAGGTCCATACTGGTCTGCTGAACTACAGATTCCAACCTGAAACCATGTCTTGTAATCTATAAGTATCAATCTGTGTCTGCTACACTCCAAGTCCCAAACTGCGTGTCTACTCATCCACAGGTCCCAGCCTTCTGGTCTCTCTTAGCGACTGCCCTGTGTGTGGATCCAGAGTTTTGGCCAGTGGTTGCACACTTCGGCCATCCAGAGGTACGTGTTTTCAGAACCTCCAATTACACTACATAATAGCTGCATTGCACTTAGCTGATGTGTGCTCTGTAATGGACTGTAATCCATGTCCACATACTGGAGAATGTGAGCCCAAATCTGATTGGTTGCTATGGGCAACATCCCCACTTTTCAGTCTCCCTGCAATATCCCTTCTTAGTAAATATAGGTCCATTCCCAAACTGATACTTTTCTTACTAGCTTATTTATCTCTATCATTGTACAGTGGTATGCAATGTTGTCACTTTAAAAATAAGGTAAAATATGAATGATGCCATCTTCTGAAATGAAATATAATATTTATTTATTATTTAAAAAATTGAACAAATAAATGAATAAGCAAAATTACATTTTATCTTCATATGATTCAAATAGAACCTTGTGATAAATTTGTGGAGACAGGATTCTGAATCATACATGAGAAAATGAAGGTGACCAGGGGCAAGTCTAGTTATATCTGAAGCTTTTTTTAATACGATAAGAAAACTGTGACAAATTCCTAGTTGAAGGTATAATATCACTTATCCTACTTACCATGGTGTGCTGCTTAAATGAAATGCTAATATGTGATGAATTTGCTAGCAGGACCTAACATTTCAACAATCACAGTAAAAAGAGGAGATATTTTGCGACATTTCTGCAATGCCATTACTTATGAAGATGAGAACAGAGATTTCCCTTTAATTGTGTAATACACTTCACTATTACATACAATACCATTAATAAACATTGGCAGAATGAACTTTAGAGTTCTCTCCTAATATTTTATCTAATCTCCCCAGAGACACATTTTTCTTTTCTCTGTTATCGCAATAATAATGATACATTTTTAGCCTGGTAGTCCAAACCACAAAGCTTTCTTTAGGCCAGCATACAAAACATTGAATTGATTGTGGCAGTATATTAAAGTCAAAATTTTGGTTATCGAATGCTCTTAAGTTAGCCATGGATATGGAAAGCTTATTCATATGATATGTATTTGACTATTAAACACAATGTATATTAGTTGTATGAAAATTGTATGTTTCACCAGGAAGAGCCGCCCAGAGAAGAGCAAAAGGGGATTTCAAACCCTTTTTGTATTATTATATTTATATATTATATTTATTTATTTTTATTATTTTTATTTTTTCTGGGGGGAGGTGGTCCGGTTGGTTGTGGCGCCAGGTGCAGGTGCTGCAGCCCCAGGAGTGCAGGGACCCTGTAGCTACTTGCTCTGGAGATCGGCTATCTCTGATCTCCAAGTAGTGAATGCAGAGGCTTGTGTATGGGGGCAGGCCAGTGGGCTGGCTGAAAATCTGCCTAGATTTGCAGATAGTCAATCACTGGCCCAGCTGCCATTTTGATTTCGTTTTTTTTGCTGTGTCCTCCTCCTGAAGACTCCACACAGGTAAGTGTACACAGGGTGTGTGTACTGTGTGAATGGTGTGTGTACTGTGTGAATGGTGTGTGTGTATATATATATATATATTTTTTTTTTATTTTATTTATTTATTTATTTTTTATTGTGACACAATGTACCCCATGTCCATACAGATAAAGGATTACAAGAGTTCTCTTTAGTTTCTTAACTGCACCAGATACTTCAATTGTAGGACCGCAGCTACCATCTATGATCATAAAATCGTCCTCTTTGAAGTGAGACCATGAATTGTCTAGAAAAAAGCAGAAAACAGGGAACGCTCCATAGCGCAATAGAAGATTTATTTACATAAAAGGCGCAACAAAAAATAGCGCATACCAGATTAAGTATAGCATATAAAAGAATCCACCACAGTGGGTACTTCACCAAATTTGGCCACTTTAGAAGCAATATTCTAGCAGGCTTTGGGCATAAGTAAGGTAAACAGAGTTCCAGGTGGGGCAAGAACATTATAAGGCTCCACCACAGTGTCTCAACCCCTACGCGTTTCGCCTATTGACTTCTTCAGGGGGTGTGTGGAGAAACTCTAGTCTAAACTTTTATACACACTACCGGAAGTAGTGCAACCAATCAGATTCAAGCTCACATTCTCCAGTAAGTAAAATGAAACTGCTCAAATCTGATTGGTTGCTATGGGCAACATCCCCATGTTTCAAATCCCCTGCATACTCCCAGCTTATTGAATTTAGGCCATTTTCCATATCAACCAATCTAGCTCTAGTTGACATACTGTAGTATGTAATAGGAAACTGAGAGGCAGAATCTGATTGGTTGTGTTGAAGTTAAAATTAATTTTGAAAAAAAGATTTCACAGTTGCGCACTTGTGATGTCAATTACAGTCATCAGTGATCATAGGAGAGTTATGAAAATTGGTGCACAGAAGTAACAGCATATATGCAATGTAAGAATTATGTTTTGTTCCAGACAACGTATTGGAATTTAAACTGGCCATACACTATGCAATAAATATACTGTTATTAGACTTGTGCTAGGAAACATAATCTCTCACCTGTAATACTGATTGCAACTAATTAAATTTACCTACCTTGCAATTCAACATGGTTTTCCCCACTCTTGACTAAAGCTGGTCGATTGGAACAATTTATTGCATAGTGTATTGCGAGCTTAAGTCAAGAGTGGGTAAGACCATGTTGAATTGCAGGGGAGGTAAAATGAATGTCAGTGTGTGCATGCAGGGAGAATACGTTTTTTTTCCATTTTGAACTCAGATACTGACCAGCGTTACTGTTACACTGTTATTAGACTTGTGCTGGAAACATCATCTCTCACCTGTAATACTGATTGCAACTAATTAAGTTTACCTCCCCTGCAATTGAACATGGTTTTGCCCACTCTTGTCGTGAGTGCCTAAAGATCTGAATTTGGCCCAATAGTAGAGATACATAGGGGCAAGTCATTATACAATGGACATACCCTAGGGACAATTTAGTCAGCTGCCAATTAACCTACCAGCATGTTTTTGGGGTGCGGGAGAAAACTGGAGTACCCGGAAGACACCCACGCTCACAGGGGGAGAACATACATACTACACACAGATAAGGTCCTGTCCAGGAATTGAATGGATCTTAGCTAACCAAGTGCTAACCATTGAACCACCATATTGCCTTTATTTACTGGCTTTCATTATATCAAGGAGTGCTTTTATTTAAACACTCACTATTATTCAGTTATAACATTAAGTGGTATGAAGTACACAAATATCTGTAAATCTGTAATACCATATTCAGCTCAGCAATATTAAAGTTATGCAAACAACATTGAACAATCATTTTATGCTGCTTCTGTTTTATCACACAGCTTCCTTTCATAAAACACAGTACTGAATCTTTTTATATGTTTATCATATCATGCTCGAATGATAATAAGCTGAAAAACTGTATCTTATATCAAACATATTATTGTATACACATTAATTTACTCATGTCATGTTTTAATTATTATGGTGAAATAAGCTTTCCCTGAGCTTAAAATCTCTATATAAATAAATATACAAAACAACCACTTCACAGTGGACCCATACCCCATCATTTTTTTTTCCTGGACAGGGGTTTACTTGAAACTGTGAAATACCATTTTCCCTTTCTTTGTCCAGAAGCAGTTGATAAAGAAAAATTTACCAAGGGGAGAGTTGTCCATGAGTTGACCTGCTGAGTTTGTGAATGCACTAAGGGGCAAGTTAGAATGTTTTATTTTAGCGGCAAGTCATCTAGAGTTTGTGTGGCCATCTCGGCCTGAGGAGTCATCTCGCTGTGGGTCAACTTGACAAAAAATCAAAAACCAACACACTCCCTGATTACAGCCATAGCGCGTTTATGACTGAGGAAAAAGCAGGCAAATATTAATATTTGAGATGAAGAATGCATGTTTGTTCAATTTGCTTGGGAAAGGCATCTCTTTTGTAAATGATGAGATGAGATCAAGAAGACATCTCCCTAGCTCTATGTTCTTCATGTTAAAAATTGACGCGGCAAGTTCTAAACGCGGAATTGCCCATTTCCAAGCTAGAAAAATTGCATTTCAGAGGGCCTTTTCTGCCTATGCCCATAAGCAGATTTGGATGGGAGACCGCCTGGGGATTCCAGAAGCTGTAGGCTTTCTCTATTTTAATTTGCCTGTTTCCAGTTTAGAGACCATCAGTAGAAAAGCAGCATTTCAGAGGTTTTTCTCTGCCTACAGCATTACCACCCTGAACACACTCAATCTCATCTGAACTTTAAAGTTTAGCAGGGTCAAGCCTGGTTGGTACTTTGATGGAGAACTGCCTTGGATTTCTAGGTGCTCTAGGCTTTTCTATTGTATATTGCCCTCTCCCAGGCTAGAGATCCATCAGCAGAGAAACAGCAATTCAGAGGTTGTACTTTGCAGATGGCCTTACCACCCCAGACGCATCAGATCTCATCTGATCTCTAAAGTAGGATCAGGCATGGTTAGTACATGGACGGAAGACAGCCTGAGAGCACCAGATGCAGTAGGATATTGCTATTTATCTCTGCCGTTTTCCAAGCTAGAAAGCATTCAGTAGAAAAGCAGCATTTCAGAGGTCTGTTTCCACCTTTGTCCATGTCACCCTGAATGGGCCTGATCATGTCTGAACTTGGAATTTAAGCAGGCCTGGTTAGGTCTTGCAATGGGGCCTGCCTTGGAATACCAGGTGATGTTGGCTATTATATTTTAATATTCCCTTTTTAATATTAGACTTCCAGGATAGAGATCCATCAGTGCAAAAGAAGCAGTTCAGAAACCCTGCTGTACCTACAGCCATACCAACCATACAAAGGCCTACCTCATTTGTCCTTGTAAGCTAAGCAGTGTCAGTCCTGGTTTTGATGTGGATGGGAGACTTCCTTGAGATACAAGATGCTGTATGCTTTTTTTTCTGTTTGAGTTTACCCTTTTCCAGGCTAGAGAGCCATCAGTAGAAAAGCAGTAATTCAGAGGCCATTATTCACAGTTGGCCTTACCACTCTGAACGGGCCTGATCTAGTCTGATATTGATAAGTAAGCAGGCTCAGAATACCAGTTGATGAATGTTTATTCTATTTTACTTTTGCTCTCTTGCAGACTAGAAAGTCGTCAGTAGAAAATTAGCAGATCGGGGAAGCTACTCTGCCTATGAGCATACCACCCTGAGCACTCCAGTTGTCAGAAGCTAAGCATGGTCAACCCTACTTGGATGGGAGACCCTCTGAGAATACTAGGTGCTGTAGGCTGTGAAAAAATTACTGCTGGTGCTACATTACGAGGGCAAAGCAATCCCACTTGGAAGGCTGAGCTTCTCAAACATTCTCTGCAGCCTGTTGCAGCTCTGAGCATTAGTAGCAGAATGAAATAGGGTTTTGTAAAGGTAACATTCTTGCAAGACGGTGGCTCCAAATGGGGGACTGAATTTTGTGACTCCAATCACAGCCTGGCCTTTCCCTCCAGTTGCCCAGTAGCTTTCCTTTATCAGGACTTGTGGGTGCAAGAATGACAATTCTCTAGCCTTGAAGAGAGATATTTGTGAAGGTAGGAATTGGAAAATGAAAGTAGAAGAAATGATAGTGATGTGTAACTGTGGTTGGTGAAATCACTAGCAGCGGGGAGCAAAGAAAGAAGAAAAATAAGTAAACAAAAAGCAATAAAAAGAAATGAGTCAGTTGCCAAGTTCTGGATCACAGCTACCCCTGCTGGTTGCAATACGAAAGAGCTGCAGCAAGAAACTGACAGCACCTGGTATTCCAAGGTGGTCCTCCATTCAAGTATTTGCCATGCCTGACCCTGCTTAGTTTCCAAAATGAGGCAAGATCTTGCAAATTCAATGTGATATGGCCTTAGGCAGAAAGGGAGCTCATAACTGCTGCTTTTCTTCTGATGGCTCTTTATCACATAGATAAATGCAAAGTAAAATAGAAAATGCCTGCTGTAACTGGTATTCCCAGGTAGTCTCCCATCTAAGTACTAACAAAACCCGACCCTGCTCAGCTATCGAGATAAGGCACGCTCAGGATGGTATGGCCATGGGCAGAGAAGTGCTTCTGAACAGCTGCTTTTCTATAGACAGCTATGGATGAGGCACATTCTTGGTGGTATGGCTGTAGGCCAGGAGGTGCATCTGCCTTGCTTCTTTTCTACTAGTCCTAAACAGGAGGCACAAGTAGCTAGCAACCTGTGGAGTTCTCACACTTTAGTATGCAGGAAACTATATATAAATAAAAAAAAATTACAAACATTTTACAGTTTTGCATTTTAATACCCATTTAGATTGAGTTTATTTTGCCCCTAGTTCACCTACAAGGTTTTTGCCCACTCTATCAAAATAGTTTTGTCCACTCTTGATAAGTCATGAGTCTGGTCGGGAACCAGATTCAGATCTTTAGGCACTTATGACTTATTCAAGAAACCAAAACCAGGGGCTGACTGGTGTGGGTGCCAGGGTGCCAAATGGGTCACTGCTATGGGCTTGCCCCCAGGCCAAAATTTGCCAGCCTACCCCTGACCAAAAGTATGTTGAATTGCAGAGTAGTAAAATTTAATTAGTTGCAGTCAGTATTACAGGTGAGAGATGATGTTTCCAGCACAAGTGTAATAACAGTGTAACAGTAACACGGGTCAGTATCTGTGTGCAACATGCAACAATAAAGTATTCTCCCTGCATGCACACACTGACATTCATTATACCTCCCCTGCAAGTGGAATGATTAGGATACAGGCTTGCCATACACACACCACCCTATCCAAACAAATCCAGACCCTATGTTGGTATTGGGTATTTGAGTTCATATTCAATTAAAAAAGGCTTTAGCTTAGCACATGCCAGTTATTTTCAATATCTGATAAAGAAAAGATTGCAGTGATTAGAGCAGTGATTTCACACTATGTATTAAAAGGCTGATTGCTGGGGAACATAATTCTATTTCCATCTTATATGTGCATGTAGCCTATCATCAACTCATTTAATTAGATGTTTTAAGCACCTTCAGCTTTCCTTAAAAAGGTTATGGATCATGAGATTGTCAAGCTAGAAACACTTGTAACCCATTTTAGGGAATTTTAAAACTTGCATAAAACATACATTCATTTCGACTTGTATCTTAAAGAACGGGGCAATGAGGTGGAATACATGTGACATTATAGTTTGAAATAAAACACAAGCATAATGTATTCACAATACTTATGTCTATAGTCACTGTTATAGTGGTATAATTTGACACCATTTGTGATTTCACATACCCGCTATGTCTCTTCTCTTGTCTTATAAACTGTGGCATGACAAAAAAAAATAAAAAAAATGAAAAGTTAAAAAAAGTGATAAAAGTAACAAAACAGCAATAATAAAACGTGATCACCCTGTCGCCCTCCTTGGTGGTTTTGGTGTCACAGCAGGGGGAGCACACTGGTGTCTGATTATAATACAGGTGGAGCAGAATGTGTTGTCTCATCATAATACAACAGGTGGAGCAG
>JABWIB010007778.1:0-24413 GCA_016617825.1 Platyplectrum ornatum
CTAAAGCTCAATCTGGTTCTGACCTGCCTTTTAGTCAGATAGCTTTATTTATAATTAACAGACACTAGTCAACCCATACCAAGTTCCCTCCCTCCAGTATCATGCGGACCCCATGCAGAACTTGACAGTCTCTAGTTCTGCATTGTCCCTTAAAGTCCTTCCTGATTGGGCCACGTCTCCTTCACATACTGCTAACGCATGATCATTACATGATACAGTTCCTTATTTGGCTCGTTCTTTCTGGACACATCTCTCTATCTCAACAACAGGATGCAGGTGCCATTTTCATCTCTCGATGGAAGGGGATGTGGTGAAGCTTTCCTGTTTTTAACTTGTTCTTGACTTCAGGAAGTTGGCTGAACAAACATGTCTGTTCAAGCATATGCCATATGAGACAATCTGCAGCTCTGCAGACTATCTTTAATTATACAAAATGCATAAATTATATCAATTATGAAATAGAGAGTCCGTTATCTCTTACAATACCTATAAAAAAATATATATATAAATAAATCTTCTAATTTATAAATTTGATTTATTAGATTCCAATAGTATTTAATTCTAGGTTTTCATTTAAACCCTCTGGTATAAAAGTTTGCAAACGAAACATCCATTCTAGTTTTTAGTCTTTTTTACTGTTTCCACCCCTATTACAGATAAACCCTTTGGATCACTATTGTGCTTAATACTGAAATGTCTTGATACACTATGTTTTGGCATACTCTTAATAATATTTAATCGATGTTCTCTAAAACGATTTTTTAAAGACCTGGTAGTGCACCCCACAGATTGTAGGGAGCAAGGACATTGTAGTACATATATAATATAGGAAGAGTCACAGTTTATTTGTTCTTTAATTTTAAACGTTTCTCCATTAGATGTAGATTTAATACTGAATTATCATTTTGAACATCCAATTCTTTCTGTTTTTAACCAACAATGTGTATTTTTAACCTTCACATCATCAGGGTTCTTATACATGCTCGGAGCCAGAAATGATTTTAAGTTTCTGTTTTTCTTAAATACAAAATCTGGGGTTTCTTTCAAATTTTTACTCAGAATGTTATCACTCAAAAGAATATTGTAGTTCTTTTTTACAATTTCTTTTACTTTCATTGATTTTTTTTATTATAAACAGAGATAAACGGTATTGCAGATTTTTCTAAAGGTTTTTGTAACTCCATTGTGAGTTTTTCTAAAGATTTTTGTGGCTCTATTGCATCATTTTCCAATATATTTTTTAACGAATTTCTTGATGATTTTTTAGAAAGTAGATCTGAACGTTTTGCACTTTCCATAGATTTCAGGGAATTCTCTAACAAGACATCTGGATAGCCTCTTGCTTTAAAACGTTCTATTAGAATTTTTGATTGTTCACAATAGTCTGATTCCAATGTACAATTTCTTTTTAGACGCCCTAATTGGCTTTTTGGAATATTTTTTATCCACGGTTTATAATGTCCACTCGTATAGTGTAAAAAATTATTTGAATTGACTGGTTTATTTAAATTTTTACTGTTAACATGATCCCCATCGGCTGTCAATGTAATATCTAGAAAATGTATAGATGAAAAACTAAAGGTGGAGGTAAAAGTTAAATTATATGTGTTATTATTTAAAAATTGAACAAAGGTTTGNGCTTGTGATTCTGACCCATTCCAAATAATTAATAAATCATCGATATACCGCAAATAGAGCACCAAGTTCACCCCCAATGGTCCCCCATAAACATATTCTTCTTCAAACGCCCCCATATATAGATTAGCAAAACTCGGGGCGAACTTGGTGCCCATTGCGGTACAGAGTAACTGTAGAAAAATATCTGAATCAAATAAAAAATAATTATGTGTTAAAATGAATTTAATTGATGTCAAAATGAATTCTTTTAAACCAGAGCTAATTTCTAGATCATAAATATTTTTCTATAGCATCTATATATCTATATTTTTCTATAGCATTAATTCCTTGTTTGTGTGGAATATTTGTGTATAACGAGGATACATCTAAAGATAAGAAAGCATAAGTGTCCAACCAAAGAAAAGATTCAAATTTTTCCAAAAGATGAAGGGTGTCTCTTAAATATGAATCAAATTGAAACACATATTTCTGTAAATGAAAATCAACGAAAGATGAAAGATTACTAGTTAAAGAATTAATACCAGAAATTATAGGACGCCGGGGGGATTAACTAAAGATTTATGGATTTTTGGAATATGGTAAAAAATTGCAGTAGTGGGATGTTTATTATATAGAAAAAGGAAGCAATCTTTAGAAATGATGTTATTCTTATATGCCTCTTCTAAAATATAATATAGTTCTTTTTGAAATTGTATAGTGGGATCAGACCCAAGCAAAATATATACTGAAGAATCATTTAATTGTCGTCCAGCTTCTTGTTGATAAAATTCTGTATCTAATATGACCACGCCACCGCCTTTATCTGCTTGGCGTATGACAATATTATGATTGTCTCTTAGAACTTTTAAGGCTTTTCGTTGGCCTCTTGTTTGATTCCCCTTACCTAACTTAACAGTATATTTGGTATTTTTACATAATTCCCTGAAATCTCTCAATGTTGTTGTATAAAATACTTCAATTTGCCTGCTTTTATACTTAGTAGGATATTTTAAATAATCTATTTTTATTTTTACTATTTTTATCTTTCCACAAGCTTTCCAGGATATTCACTGTTTCTAATTCTTGTGCTGTTAAATTTTCAATCATCCTATCTGTATTTACATAAATAGAGGTATTATAATTATTCTCTGGTAATTTTTCGTTGTTTATCCTGAAAAAACGTTTTCTACACAGATTCCTAACATATTTATTTAATTCTAAAAATAATTCAAATAAATTCGGATCAGAATTAGGAGCAAAACTTAATCCTTTTTGTAGTAAACTTAATTGTTCATGTTCCAATTTTTTCTTTGATAAATTGAAAACGCTTACAGTGTCTATTTTAGCATTGCTTTTTGTTTTTTTGGAGACTCTACTGCCTCCTCTTCTTCCTCTCGCACTCTTTTTTGTTGTTGTTGTTGGCTTTTCACTATTGACATTTTTGAAGTCTGTGGTAGTTGACTCAAGACTAAAAAATGATTGTCATTTGTAAGATTATTTGTATTTGAGCATTGATTATTTTTAACTTTTGGTCTTGCTCTTAGTAAGTCTAGAATAAATTTATCTTCATTGGGTTTTGAGGGGATTATTCTCACTGGAAGTGAGGGAAACTCTGAATTGTCGTCAAGATTTACATTTTCGTTTAGTGCCGACATTACAGTTTTAGGAGAATCTGTTCTTTTCTTTTCATTATGTATCCTATTTGTTTGATTTTTTATCTGTTTATTCATCAAATTTTTTTGTTTAAATGTGTGAACTTTATCATTTTTGTAGTCATTCAGATCTCGCTGGAATTTCCCTTGTTTGTAGGCTGCTATTTCTCTCTCGAATTTACTAACTCTATCATTTAATATTTTATTATTATCTTCAAATGTCGGAGTATCTTTAAATTCTAACAGTATTTTTCTAGTTTTTACAATTTTCTCATTAATTTCTATTACTTTTTCTTCTCTATATTTTAATAATAATTTCATCAAAGAAAGAGAACAACTATCTAAAATGTTGTTCCATTCATTGAGTAATTTTTTATTATGTGCCACTTCAAGAGGTTTGAGGATTCTCAACCCTCTAGGTATCATATTGGATTCAATATATTTAGTTAACAGCCTACTATCCAACCAGTCCTTCATTTCAGATTCTAATAGGCGTTCTAACTTTAAAAAATTTGTAGATTGCCTTTTATCAGGAATATTTGTTATATTTGATTCTGTTATACACAACATCGCTGAACGTCTTTTCATTTGTTCAGTATAAGACACAAATTCAGTCATTCTGATTATTTATATAAATAACAAAGCTATTATTATTTGTGTTACCTGCACGCATAGGAGGGTCCTACTGGGGGCCGTGACCTGCCGAAAATCCTGCAGCTCCAGCCTGTCTCCACCTTTAGGAGGTCCAGTAAATACCAGGCTCCGGTTAGACTCTGCGCCCAGGGGGGCTCTCCTACGTCCACCTAATGTGCCAACCTACCTACTCTTGTACTTGTTTATATTATTGCCAGTCTCACGTTCTGCATAATCCACCATTGGCATAGTTTGCACAGACAGTGTAACACCAAAAGGGCTTACATACCATCCAGACCTCATCACTTAGCAAGGTGCAGAAAATTTAAGGTAGGTGTAGATTTCTCCAGAGTTTTGTTGAGTATCTCCCATACATAGAGGAATCTGCATCATGCTGGTTCAATGTTTTGCTCTGGCATGCATGTCTTACCAAAAGGGATGTTTTCCAATTTTTGTATTTTCTATATTGAGCCAATGACTTTCAAAGTGGCATTATATATATATATATATATATATATATATATATATATATATCCTTATGCAACTAATTTCTATTATAAATATAATTATCTACGCAACATCTGACTTGCCGTTATCATTACAATGATAGCAAAAAGGTGCTGGGGCAGTTCAAAAACTTGTCATAGCGAGCAAAAATTTGTAGGGCCTGAACAGCTCTTACGCTGACTAGGTTGCAATCTAGGGTACAAAGATTTAGGGAAAGGGGAGCATCTGAGGAGGATTGCAAATTGATGATACCAGTCTCATGATGTCATGAGTGCCCAGGCCAAAGCTAGTTTTAAGACTTCATGGTGCCCTAGGCACATTACCAGCTTGGTATTTCCCCTATAGCTCCATGCTGCTACTAGTGGGACCACAAAGTTCAATACGCTGTGGAAAGAAGCAAGAAGAAGAGGTTTGTTGGGAAATATCAAAGTAGGAAGACCAAAAACGAGGAAGGAATAAATAAGACTTCCGTCAGTTAGACAGCAAAATCAAGAAGGAAGTATATGTTGTTGAGTAAGGCATCCCCAGGAAAAACCAAGTGGTGTTGCCCATTTATTTGGTTGTGTTTATGTTATAATAGTATTCAACATTGATTCATTGTTTTGTTTGCATTCTATCTGTGTATTGCAATCACTGTTTAGTCAAAGTGGGCATATCCAGACTTTTGCCCACCCCCCACTTCTGTAAGTACACTTGTGGAAGTGGGTGAAAAGTGCACTGGATGTGCGCACCAGTGGGACAAGAAGTACACAGAACTGCTTGATATTACTCCCGCTGGACAGGTCCTTCCTCCCTGCCCCACCCAGATTACGCTAGGTGGTTGGGGGAAGATTTAAATGTAGGGATCAGTAAGGGGTGAGCAACATTTAGTGCGGTATAGCCTGGCCTGTCTAGGACACTTGGCTATCCCCAGGCCAGTGGTGTTATAGTGATTTATTAAGTTTAATAACAAAAATATTGTTTGTTTGTCACAAAACAAATGAGTTTGCAACTGTAATAAACCATGGTTTAGGGTTTTGTTTTGAAACGTAAACAGTACTGCAAGGTCCATGACGACAACAGGTGCAAAAGTGGAGCAGCCAGGATTGATTGGATCTTTTACGACCAGTGTAACCAAATGTTTGGCAATAGTGCCCTGCTGATTGCCCTGACTGCCTTGTCTGGGAGCCAAACCACTAATGATCAAGAAGGCCATCAACACCTCTACCTCCACACCCACAGAGGAAAAAACACCAACCGAATAGATGCACACCAACAGTAAGTTCCATTATTTTTAAAATAAAAACTGTAGGAAAAAAATGTCAACATAATATATTTATAAACATTTATAAACATTTATAAACATAAACATATTTGTTGCAATATCAAACTATGGTGAAGGAGGGTGGAGACCTCAAACACTGCTTTTTACTTTTGAGGAAATGAATACTATACTATGTTATGTATTTTTGTTTTCTTTTTTTCACAGTCTTCCATGTACCTCCATGTAAAAGAAGGCTCAACAAAGTGGAGCAAGCCACTAAAACACTGACAAACAGCATGATGGAACAGCTGAAAGACATGTGTAGTAGTAGTATGCCATGGTTGCCCAGGAACAGGAAAGAGGAAAGGCATTCCTACAACAAGAGTGTAGGAAATATGAAAGGCAGAGGCTCTTACCCACAACCACCACCACAACAGTCCTACTACCCATAGCAGTGGCCAATATTGTCCGCCCCCAATTCTGGAGGTTATGCACCTGCTAATAAAGTAATCCATCCACCATCCGAATACTCCCCTGCTGAGAGCCCTGATTACCCCAACCCTTCAAATGCTAAACAGTGAGTTAAGCTTCTATAGGCAGTTGTAAATATATATACATTTTTTTGTATAATTTAAAAAATAATGTTTTATAATGTAAGTAATAATATTTAAAAGTAAAAACAAAAAAGTTTTTTTTTTTAAATAAAAGTTGTTTTTCACAATAAAGTCTCTGTGGCAATGGCGTAACGATAGAGGGTGCAGGTGGCACAGCAGCTACGGGGTCCAAAATTTTAAAAAATCTTTGTTCAGGCCCTTACCTGCCACTGTTTACAAGGTGCCAGGTGCCATACAAGACAGTGCAGCTCCTTTGTTACACACTGTCTCCCTCCTCCATTATTCTCCCCCTCCAGAACATGAAGTTTCTGAAGCTGAGGACTCACACCAACACAGATTCAGGTGAGTAATTAATGTTATCACTATCTATCTATCTATCTATCTATCTATCTATCTATCTATCTCCCTTCTATCTATTATATCCAGAGATTTTGCCGGCTATTGATTAAAAAAATAATATTTATGTGATTAAAAAATGCTTGATTAACATACTCATTAACTTATATATTTTTTTTAAATCAATAGCCGAGCATAATAGCGGTAACCGCTATACTATGTTGGCTTTGTTAACAATGACATTTATGTTTAACACATTTTTTAAATAAATACTTTTTAATTTTAGTGCAACAAATCTTTTTAGTTCTTTTTAATACCTTTTCCCCAGGAAAATGGCCTGCTCTGTACACTTGTAAGATCTATAAAATGGTATAAGCGCAGCAACATCCCCTGCTAGAACAAATATTTAATTTAGAGAAAGTACCCTTCTATCTATCTATCTATCTATCTATCTATCTATCTATCTATCTATATATCATCTCGAGATCTGTGTATATATAATAGAAGCTTTGTGGCATGCAAGCAAGGGTAAGTAAAAAACTGTGTAATTTCCAAGGTTTTTTACTCAGGGGGACTTCCTGGGGGGGGCCCATAAAAAATCTACTATTGGGCCCACAAATAGTAGTTACACCCCTGCTCTGTGGTATGTTATTGTAAATAGAATGAACACTTTATACATTAAAATCAACTGTAAAAATGGATGTACAAGGCAACACTTCTAATGCTGGTATACTGTTTCTTTAAAACAAGACCTATACTTCTTGGGGGACACACATCACTGTGGTAATGGCATGATAATGTTACTCATGACACCTACATATAATAGACATAATTTATAACATTATATATAAAAACATATATCCAGTATTTTATTTTATTTTGTTTGAAAACATTTTTGGACATTTATATTTGCTTGCTTACCTCTCTGGGGAACAACCATCTACCTCTTGTCTTCTCCGTTGTAGAGACGGTGTAGAGGTCAGAGTTGGCCAGCACATGGGCATCATGGGAACTTCATGCCCAGCCAATGAACACATATGTGAAAATAAACATACATTGCAGCTATTTTTCTTATACAATACACATGATAAACTCAATTACATTCCCAACAGAAACTACTTACCAGTAGTTGTGGTCCACTGCAGCCTGTAGTATGATGGAATGCCATCCTTTTCTATTTAATGATTGTCAGCGGGTTCAATGATGGGCATGTGCCCCTACACACTGCAGATATCCACGGTGCAGAAATCTGGCGCTGGTATCATCAAGCTGCTGTCCTTCAGGCAAACAGATGAACCTTCTGTACAGTCCTTGTAGCAATGCGTGTGTGACTTCATGCATCAGGATGCAAACCGCTGATCGTCCTACTCCATACAGATAGGGGATTGTTCGGTAATCTCCTGGGGTAGCATACCACTACAAAGTGACCGCCAGCCTCTTGCTTGCAGAAATGGGTATCATGCATTTGGTTGTCTCACCAAAACTAGCATCTGGCCAAACTACTGACATTTGGACACTCATTTTTAGGACAATTAATTCACAAACCTGTTTTTACAGTTTGGAAATCAGGGCACCTGAAGGCGATTCACACTAACACAGCATGAACTCCACAACGATTAGACTTTCTCCTTGATTAGGGTTATCACCCGCCTGGGTTTACTCCAGGCATTCCAGTAATTAAGACTAGTGTCCGGAGTGATTTACTGGACATGGTGGTAACCCTATCTAGCATAGAATGTATGACCTCAGTGCTATGACACACATGTGCTTATTCCTGAGCCGCTATGCTACCAAAATCAGAAGGCATTTAGAAGGAATGCCTATATTGGAAATGAGTCTACTAAATCTTGAACTACGCTAAACTCTTCAAGGAATACCTTTGCATGCCGATTAGCACGTCCCCCCTTAGAGCAGATAGTGTGGAAAAGCAACTGCAATCTGACTGACACACACAGAAATTGAGGTAAAAATGGAAGTCTGGATAAGGCAGTAGGGACCTGATTCTGATTTGCACACAAGCGTATGTTTTTGATGTGTGTAATAAATGTGCATCTACAAAGGTTTAAACTTACACAATGGTGTGCTTTGCAGGATATAAAAAATTCTGCGGACCACCGCACCAGCAACCGCTTTTTAAATTCATTAGACACACCTGATGTAGGTTAAGTAATATGATTGAAATGCTCTGTGCGCTAGACTTACACCATGGTCTGAGGGGGTGCAGGAAAATAGCCCACAGCCACACTTGAATTGACGCAGTAGTGCTCACCTGTAGTGGAATGCCCTTCAAAAACATTAGCATGCCTAAACGCTTCATTTGCGTCTACTCTGCATGCAACTTTTGATATGCTAAGCATGCACAGTGGGGGTATCTAACACAACTAAACGCAAATCCATCTCTGAATCAGGTCCTAGGTCACTATACTGTTTCAATACCACGATCAAGTATTTTTGTATGCTAGAATTATCTACTATATTATTGTTTAATTGTGCGTTAAATCATGAACCTCAATGTAATTGGCTAATATTATGGATAAAAACAAGCACATAGAAGCTGAATAATATGACTGACATGAATCATTAATGACTACTATATTTTATTATTTTAAACCAAAGTCTTTTAATTATGCTGTACTACATTTTACTATAAACTGCAAGGCCATGCCACTACTAATCTATTAAAATTGTTCAAATTACTTAATTGTATTGCTCTGTGCCAGATTCTCTATTAATACTTATTAGTAAGTGCCTGTTAATCTAAGTTCATGTTTTTATTAACATGCACTGGAAAATCACAAATACAAGGTAAATGCATTTACATCTAACATCTTCAAAATAAAAATTTTATTCTTCTGTGAAGTCTCTTTTGATGAAATTATTGAAATACTGTGATGCTGTTATTCAGCAGCCAGTTAATGAGAGCTTTGTTTGTTGTCTGGTGACTTTGATGATTTTGGTATTTGTGACTCTGTGAACATCAAAGGCTATGCAAGAAGGGACAAGGGAATCCACAAAGAGAAGATAGTGGGAAAGCTATTTATGTTTTCCAAGTAAATAGGAAATGATGAACTCCGGAAAAATCTGTAATGAGAAAGCCAGGAACATGATCTGAAATACAAATTCAGAATTAATGATAATGGCAGAATAAATGGAACATGTGACATTGCAGAACATAATAATCTGGATCTTCACAAAACAAAAATGAATGATTTCCAGTCATCACTTATAACAGCTAAAGTAATAAAAAAAAAGTCATGGTATACCTTTAGTGCCAATAAATAAATGTGAAGAAAGTATTTTTGACTTGCATAATTTGCTTCACATATATCAGAATTTTTTTTCAATTGGTTATTATTCTAGAAAAAAATTGCACCCGGGTGGGCACTTCCGCCCCCTGCTCAGGGACTGGATTGGTCTGGTTAATGAGCCCTTGGCACATAAAAGAAATACATATACCAGTGTTGTCTGTGAACTGATAACTTTGCCACCCTGGAACTCCTGTGAGCCTTATATTGTCATTATTATGACTTATTATGAGTTATAGCGCCTTTATTATCATTAAAGTGGTTATTTATTCTCCTTCCTATTTTATCACCTGTCTCCTGAATTCTTCCATATTTCAGCAGTTACTGTAGGACAACCACTTACACCTTATACCCCGTTCATACAGAGTGCTATCACACAGTTTAGTCAAATGCCCGGGTTGACTGAATTGCCCGGGTAGTGCTCTCTGTGTGAACAGAGCTAAAAATACTACCCGGACAGAGCTGCCTGGCTCTACTACCCAGGCCAAAAGCAGGGTTTACTACCCAGGAAAAAAGCAGGGTTTTAGTGTCCTGTGTGAAAGTCATGAGCAGGTGAAATCCTGCAGACATAACATGGGCGATGTGAGCAATGCTGCAGCGATCGCTGTACTAACGGGAGCTGTGTCTCCCAAAGCACAACACTGAACTTGATCAGTGTTTTGCTTCAGGAGATACAGCTCCCTTTAGTACTCAGTAATACCCTTACACCAACTGTATGTCCCCTGTGTAACCTGAAATAAAATATAAAAAACAAAAAAGTAAATGTGTTATTATTTTTTTAATAATTTTTTAATGATATTTTTACTGTTTTTTTATTTTTATTTATATTATATATTTTTTTATTTATATTATTTTATTATTGTTTTAAATAATTTTCTATTATTTTCAAAATATATTTGTAGACTTCCGGTGGGCGGGCCACGAATGGCGGCCGCATTTTAGCCGAGCTCCTCTAAGCCATCCGAGATACCCACATAAATCACCCGCTGACAGCTCTCCGTTGCTGTACAAACCACCTCCGGCTGCTAAAGGATACTGGCGGGCAAGGGGACGCTCTTTTTCCAGCTCCCCGCCGCTCTTTCCACCGAAGCTCCAGCCCTGGGACAAAAGGGCGCGAAAGCCAGCCTGCCGGTGCGTTCTGCAGCCGGCCTTTCCTAGCCGGCTCGCTGCATCGGCCGTCCATCTGCCCTCCCCCGCTAGCATCTGCACCATACACCCCCGGCAGCCTCCCTCACTGCCGGGCCCCCTTAAGAGACGATCGTGGGGTGTGTGGCATCTCACCCTGCACGGCCTGCTGCTGGGATACGGCCGAAGCCGAACCCCGCTCCGAGCGCTGCCTGACTCCACCTGCGGCTCCCACTGTCCAGCCCCCCGGACCCTGCCTCACCTACTGCCCCGGCTCCTGCTCCAGCCACCCCTGCCCCTGTCCCTGCTCCAGCTCCTGCCCCAGCTCCAGCTCCTACCCCAGCTCCTGTCCCAGCTCCAGCTACAGCAGCTTTCCCACTGCTGTAGAACACTCCTGCATTGAACAAGTCTGCTGAACTTGTGGAGTTAACCCCATCCTGGCTGGTGCCAGGGTCTACCCTCTAACCCACCTCACAGTGCCTGACTAGGCAACACCTACTCTACCCTCACCTCACCTATAGACCTGGCCTTAACCTACACCCCAGCTCACCGTGCCTGAACAGGCAGCACCCGCTCCACCCTCACCCCACAACTGGACCTTATCCTATAACCCAACTCACCGTGCCTGAACAGGCAGCACCTGCTTCACCCTCACCTCACTACCTGGCCTTATCCTATACCCCAGCTCACCGTGCCTGAACAGGCAGCACCAGCTCCACCCTCACCTCACCTGCGTACCTGGCCCTACCCTATACCCCAGCTCACCGTGCCTGAACAGGCAGCACCTCTTCCACTTTCACCTTACCTACCTGCTGGGCCACCTCAGCACAGCCACTGCGATTCTCCTGGTCACTAGACCACAGCACCCGTCTTGAATGCCGGATGGCACCGTTCTACCAACTCTGGTACGCCTCTAGGCCCGGGACCTCATTAATCGTGCCTGAACAGGCAGCACCTGCTAACCACACTACCCCACCTTGAGATACCCATCAGCATGCCTGAATAGGCAGCACCTTGGACACATCCTCGCCGTACCTGACCAGGCAGCGACTTCCTACATCCCAACTGCACTCACCCTCAACAGTTCCACTCGCTGTGCCTGAACAGGCAGCACCCTCTCACCATCCCTGTTATACTTCTTGTCTCGGGACTTTTCCGGACTTTCTTCGCGGCAGCCTCCTTCACCAGCGCCCTCCCTGCCCGTACATGATCACCCGCCTGAGTGACAGGGCTGCCCGCTCTCCCCACTCCTATTTAATCTGGCATTAGACCCCCTCCTACGCCTACTACAAGCAGAGCCGGGAATTAGGGGAATCTCAATCGGCAATCAGACAATCAAAATCACAGCTTTCGCAGACGACCTCCTACAATATGTGGCAGACCCACGCTCCTCTCTCCTACACATTTTCTGATTAATTCACAAATTTGGCTTAATATCGGGTTTCTACATTAATCAAGCCAAATCAGTTGCATTGTGGTTGGGCCCAGGCCACAAGCCCCCCTGGCATGCCCTATACCAGATCGCATGGGCACATACGTCCCTAACCTACCTAGGCCTCAGCCTGTCCAAAAACCCACACACCCTATATGATCTCAACATGAAAGACCTGATACTGATGGCCTCCACCTCCCTCTCCCGCTGGCATACTCTCCCGCTATCCTATTCTGGCAGAGTGAACATAATCAAAATGGTGATATTTCCCAAACTCCTGTATCCCCTCCAAATGCTCCCCATAACACTATTCCTGGCCGATGAACACATCCTCAATCGGGCGTTTCGCAACTTCATCTGGCAGGGTAAACGCTCCAGGTTCAGCCTTGCCAAATTACAGCAGAGCAGTGCGAATGGAGGCCTGAACCTACCTAACCTCCGGCTATACAACCAGGCATGCCATCTTCGTCATATCTGTGACTGGATCCACGCCACGGACCACTACACAAATACCGCCTTGCAGTCAGCCTTTCTTAGCCCTCTATCTTTATGCAGCTTCCTCCATCTGAACCGCACTCGTATTCCACAAGACATACAATTGAATCCACTCTTGATGTCCACCTGGTCTACCTGGAAAGCGGTGCGTAAGAAGAAGGGTCTGCACACGCACCTTTCATTGTTCCTCCCTTTCCTGGACAACCCGGATTTCCAAGATGGCCTTGCCACCTACCCCTTTAAAGATTGGCTACCCCGCAGGCTGATGCACATCAAACATCTGGCTCTACCACACACCGAAACCATCAAATCATTCTCTCAGATCATGGAATCATACTCCTTACAACACACTCACTTCTTTGTCGTCCACCAAGCGATCCACTACGCCCAATCCGTGGTAGCCCATTTCACGGACCGTGACTGGCACAATGACTTGGACAACATTTTGGCCCAGCCACCTAGTGAAAGGGGGGCTATATCGCGCCACTACGCTACACTAAGGGAACCCTTGAAACATGCCTCCATCCCCGGAGGCATGTCATACTGGCTGGCCATGTTCCCCTCTCTCACACTTGGCGAGCTCCTATCAACGCTAACATTCTCTGCTACGGTCCTTAAGGCCAGCACCTACAGGGAAATGTGTACCACAGGGGCTACTTGTCCCCAGATCATAGATTCGAGATGGGACTGACGGATTCACACCACTGTCCAAAATGCGGCCATCATAGAGCCACCCTGATACACTGTTTCTGGGAATGCCCCGATATTCGTAAATTCTGGAAGCAAGTTCACTTATTCTCCACCTCCCGCTTATTAGATGCCTTGCCCTTTACCCCAGAATGGGCAATCTTGGGGTTCCTTGACCCGTCCTTTAGATTTACCAGAAGCGCCAGGTGGATGGCGGTCGTGGTATCGGCGGTGGCCCGAAAGTGTATCCTTCAACACTGGATCCTCCCACATCCCCCCACGATTGCTACCTTCAGGGAAAAGATGTACTATGTTTTTAGAATGGAATGGCTGGATGCGACCCTTCATAAGGAATCCTCGGTCAAATCCTTCTTCACCAGATGGGATAACTGTATTGATACCTTGACCACCCCCATACGACGCCAAATCCACCTATGCTTTCGGGCCACTGACTGGTACGATACTTGCCTACTGATGGGGGACCCCCCTATCCCTGGGTTTGACGTGTCTTGAACTGATTTTGTGCTCCTGTATCCTATACACATGTATTTCCTGTGGGTTGACGGGGATTTACAGTCTACTTATATGTATATGATAAAACAGTCCTGTTTTCTGTTTTCTGTTCAATATGTAATTTGTTTGTTTTGACTATTGCTCCAATAAAACATATATATAAAAATATATATATATATTTTGTATTACTTTTCAGCAGGAGATGGAAACCAGAAGGGCTGTACTAAGAGGGTCAAGACCTCTGGATGTCTCCCCAAGTGAATGTCCCAAATGGGATACCAGGCAGCGTAGATGGTGTCTGGGCCACAGAATGGAGAAACAGGCTACAGGCAGTGTGGCCGGCAAGAAGGCGGCACCTCTATAACTGCCTCCAATGCAATAGAGGAAAAAGAAGGGACCCCTGGCAGCAGAGCAATGAAGAGGGATGGAGGCTCATGAGAGCAGCAGGCTGCTGCTGAGAGGTCAGCTTTTCATTCCTTTTGTTTGTATGGGTTTTTTTAGAGGTTTTTGCATTTTTTTTTTTAATTTGTGTTTTAGCGAGCTGTTAAGAAGCCCAGGGGCTCAGGCTGTGTGGCAGCGGCTGGGGCTGAGTGGCAGGCGTCCCTGCCGGCAGAATGCCGTCTGATGCCGTCTCACAGCAGAGCCATGTAACCAGGGGACCGGACTCCACCACACTAGAGTTCAGGAGGCACACAGCGGGGGACCACAAGGCGAACAGAAGGAGCACAAGGTGAGCAGACGGAGCACAAGGCGGACAGATGGAGACAAGATGGCAGCCCCCAGGTCACTGTTATGTCCGTAGAATCCATGTCCATCTTGAATCTCAGTTTACATACTGGAGAATGTGTGCTCAAATCTGATTGGTTGCTACTGCCCTCCCTGCAATCTTTTTGTTTAGTAAATTTAGGCCATGGTATCCATTATTCAGATATGGTTTCACNTGTAGGGGTTTGTGGTGAGAAATTCAAATAATTATCTGATGTGGTTGCAACTGAATGACTAAAGGAAACATATATTATATACTAATAATTCAATTTATATACATAACTAAAATAATAATATGTTTTAAAATTTTCTCCCCCTACTTATCAAAAACTGTAAATAAATATATTCACTTGTGTAACTTCATATGTCCTTTATGCCAATATGCTTTAAAAAATAAATATATATATATATATATATATATATATATATATATATATATATATGTCATTTGTTTTAGGGGGCAAATATTCTGTAACATTTACACATTTTCTCATACCACCGAATAAGACTTCCACCCTTAGGGGCTTTACTAAGTGCAGCATTAACAAGACAATGACAGTGTAATGTCTGTGCTAATGAATAATGAAGGTTTTTGAAGGGCATTTTTCCTTAAATGGCACCATGTTCTGTTTGCCCTGCAAGTCACTTCTATGTATGAATGTACATCTCAGCAAATCATCTTTAGAACGACTTATAAAAGATAGCAGGTTTTGTGGGACATTTGAAGGCGTAACTGTATTTCTCTATCTAGACTATTAGGAAAATATAATTTTTGTTACACTGCACACTATCAGGAGACAATGACACATTCCAGTAAGATAAATGTGTTATCACAATATGTTTTGGCATTTACTTTATTTAGCAAATTCTTTTTTTGTCTTGTTCAGCATTTCAGCCAAGAGATGTGCAGTATTATTTGACTTATGTGATATGTCATTAGTGTTCCTAGAAACTAGGACATTGACCTGTCATTTAAGTGTCCCTTCTGTGTTGTTCTCTAAAAGATAGTCCATACTTGGAGCATTCATTTTCATTTTCATTCTGTTTGCCTAAACCTGCAACTCCATTAAACTGTTGGTATTTATTAAGTCATTTGAAAAGTAAGATTTATGTATTCAGATGATACAGTCATTTCAGTTCACAAAGAATAGAAGGAAACATCAACAGTAGCAAAACTAAAGAATACATTTGATGTGTTTGGCAATTTGCTACTTATGCTTTTTCACACTTATGAAACTTGCATTTTGTATATCTAGAATACATACTTGGGGCCTGGTTTCCTTATTATTACATGCCTAAACCCTGAACCGTAGCACCTCATAAGCAATTTATCTCTTACCACGTTTCCTTGATAATAAGACGCTGTCTTATTTTATTTTTTACTACAAAAAAAAAACACAATAGGGATTATTTTTGGGGTAGGGCTTATTTTCTTAAACAATTACATGAATTTCAATGAACAGAGTGCAATAATGGCCCTAAACCTGTGTATAGCTGGCAACTCAATATATACACAATATATACATACATATATATACATAAATACAAATACACACATACATACAGACACACACATATTCACATGCACACACATACAGACACACACATACATACAGAAACACACATACACACACATATTCACACACACACATTCACATGCACACACATACAGACACACATACAGACACACATAAAAAGAGTAAAAAAAATAATAAGACGGTTTACCTGAGGCTCACTTGGGNAAGAGAGGGAGAGACTGTGCACTGACCCCCTCCATCGCTGCAGGACAGCCCTGTGCAGGAAGCCTCTCCCTGCTCCCCCCTCCATAGTTCTGGTGGCTGAGGCAGACCCTCCAACATGACCCATTCCACCAGGTACAAAATACTCTGTTCTGGAACTTCCAGCAATCAGTTACTATGGTAACCACCATTGTTACATTACTCAGACATCAGTTAGTTCGTTATAACCAGGTGAGTGACAGCTGAAAGCCCAGGAGCGGAGTATTATGTACCTGGTGGAATGGGTCATGTTGGAGGGTCTGCTGAGGTCACAGACTGTATGTTTCTGGCCCTCCATAAGATTGGCAGTGTGTGGAGGGGAAGGAGGGAGGGGGCTTCCAGCAGCCTGTGGGGAGAGCACTTCTGCAGCCTGAGTCACACACTGACACATTACCAGTAAGCAGGAGTCCGAAACACCCTGCACTGTAACAACACCAGCTGGCAAACACATAACAGGAAGTGTCACATGTTTGTGTGTAGCATTGGGCAGTAGTCAGTTTATGTTAGATAGGGCTATAATAAGTGATTTAGTTAGGGCTTATTGTCAGGGTAGGGCTTATTTTAGACAGATTTAAGGAATCTATGGTAGGGCTTATTATAGGGGTAGCAAATTTTGTGCTGATATGGTGGACATATAAGAAGTTGAGTTGATTGGGTTTAATACAATCTCATTAGTACATGGAGTGTGTGCAGTGACTTTTTTCCCTCTTTTTCAATCCTTTTTCCCCCTCTTTCTATTAGCATGCCGAAACCCTGCACTGTAGACATGCTAAAAATAGCCACCAGGCTGTGGGTAAAACTTCACATGCTGAGCTGCTTAGTACGTAATCAGATTAGTTTGTCAATTTTAAAGTAGACTTCTGGACACTTAAATGTAGTTTAAAGTAGTACACATTGCAACAGTCCCACACTGAATTGTTTATATTATGGCCACATTTGTATTTATTCAGGATCATATGAAAAATCCTTCTACATCATGTATGCATTTCATCAGGCAAAAACAATTGTCAATCATTGAGGCTAGTCGAGCTAGCGCCAGAAACATGGGATGAACACCAGCCCAACCAGCTGACTTAATAGTGTCAGAGGTGGAGAAAGCAATATCAGGAGTCTGTACTGATGAATTTAATGAGGTCAGGCTAAGATTCACAGACCTCTTGCTTGGTGTGGTGACACTGGAGGAAACCCTTCTGAGCTTATCCAATCGACTGGGTCTGGGGATATGGGTACCAGCGCTTTTGACTGCAGGGATTTGATGCATAATGAGATGATGCATCCTGTTAAGACATCAAGTCCTGGGGTCAGAGGAGAACCATCACTGTTATTCGAGATACCCTATCTTCAACCAAGTTAGATTCCTGTGGCATGGCCGGGATCGTCTCCTGTATAGACTATCGAGTTGTAAACTCCATAGGCCATAATATAATGGCAGTATAGTGTGACCTATTAGGGCAAGTGGCTGGTCAAACAGAGCCTGCTGAATGACCAGACCTTCTGTAAATAGACCGGCAAGTACTTGCAGTTGCCGCATATTATGTCTTCTGCTGTACTCATACTAGTGATTTTGTCTGTGCTCACTTGCCATCAATGTGTTGTTACTGGTTTTAGCATTTTTCAATCTCACTTGGTCCAGTGTTAGTGTTTGNGTTGTCTTGGTTGTACGTCCTTCTTCCTCTATCCAGTACCAGGATTCAGGAATTGATATCCAGGACGGCGACCTGCAGCTCCATGTCTATCCTCATAATCAGGGCAAATGCCCTATTGTTTGTTTACATCATCAGGGTACTCACCCTCATCTCTGGATGGTACTGTAACATTACCATTCAACACAAAAAACTTGCTTTGCAATAAAAAAATGACATTTATTATTAAAAGGAATACAGAGGAATACACTGAATTACAATTAGTTTAAAAGTGTATTTTTTGTGGCTTAGAGATGCCAAGATGATATCTGTCAAGCTTGCAGCACTATGTTGTAAATCGAGATGAGTGAAATGTTTTGGTAAATGTGAAGCTTGTAAATTGGTTTATGAAGGTCGGACTAAGTAAAGCTTTACAATTTAGAATCTTNAAAAGTCCTTTAAACTGTAGTTTTAAAACGTCAATGTCTTCTAAAATACTGGTATGTGATTTGATTATCCCTTAAGGCACAATAAATACAGATGGGCCTTTTTTCAGTATCTTCTAACCATTTTGACATAGTGATATGCTCCTAATACTTTCCTAAAAAGTATCAATTCACTTACATTTGTTTTTTGTTTCTTTTTCTGTTTTCTAAGCTTTAAAGCCATTTCTTTGCTTGTTTAACTTATATACTCAAGCTCACATGAATTTGATATTCTATGTGCCACAGTTTTTTACCAAATCATACTAAATTATATGATTTGTTCAGGTATATTGATCCCCTTTCAGATGGAATTTATAGTCATTACAAGCTACAGAACTTCTTTTTTGTTAGGAAGGCTCTCAGAAGAATTGGTGAATACAGAAAAATAGTTTCCTCAGTTGTGGATATATTGTTTGATTCTCTGGCTCCTTAGATATTTTTCTTTTTCTATATTTTTTTTTTACTCTTATTCAACTGTTATAGGTAATCCCCATTTTCCAGATGATGTCTTATTCACAGAGAAAATAACCTTGATTACAATTTTTCTTTAATGGTAATGCGTTTTGACTTGGTGCTTTCTCAATCCCATTTCATAATTCAGTGCACATGTAGTACATTATGTTACTTTGAAATTGTACTTTTGGGAATATTCATTTACATTTTTATAAATATAGTGTTTTGAAATGCAATTAATATTTTTTTTAAAGTGACATAAATATACTAATATTTCTAAAATTAAAATATAATAATTGGATCTGCTAAAAAAAAAAAGAAGGAAATGAGCATTCAACAGCTTGTGATATTCAATGGTAAGACTAACATAATTTGTAAAAGGAATATCTTATAAGTGTGTTATATGTATTAGAATGTGGTTTATTTAAATATTTAATTTTTCTGTTGTTTTATATAAAAACCCAAGATGATGCCAAAACAGAACAAACTTGTTGGACTTTTGCCTATGCCTATGCAATATTGTTGGCAAAACAAGGTATTAATGGTGATTTTACAGTCTTGACATTTACTACTATTGCTTAAGATTTTATTTAATCAAAATCAACATTGTTATTATTTGACTACTTAATTGCCCTTTCAGTTCCGCTTTTAAACTCCTAACCTCTTATCTGAGCTTAGGTTCACTGCTGGATCAGCTGCAATTGTTGGAAAATTTCGAAGGGTGGAACAATTTTGGCCCAGTACTGTGATCCAATTGTTAAGACCTCGTCACATAATACCTCCCACCCATACTTTACGCTACTGCCAAACAAGCTCTCTGAAACCTCCTGTATATTTTTAACACTAACACCTTGCTCAGAGATACAGCACTGCGTTGCACCCCAGGCTCGATCTGCAGAACAGCCTCTCTCACAATATAATCCTCAATTTGGCCCTCATTTTAGGTGGAGATCCAGCCATTTCCTGCGCTTCAAATACACCTGAGGAGTATTGAATAAGCAAAATTTTACTAAGACAGCTCTTTAACACGTACCTACCCCAACACTCTGTTAAGGGAATTAGAGCTATCATAGCTTTCACAGTATCTTCTAAAAATGAGATGAGAATTTTATTCTGTAATTGGTTTTACACTCAGAATACCCTTATATTTATCCCAAGCTGCTTACACTACTTCTGTTGTATTATCCTCCACCACTTCTTTGTGTTCTACCACCCTCCAGTGAATACGCATGCCCTTGCGTTCTACCACCATCCAGGTCATACGCATGTCCTCACGTTCTACTATACCTCTTCCTCTGAAAAATGCCCCCCCTCCTCCACCTGATGTGTGTATATATATATATATATATATATATATATATATATACATCTATATATAGGGCTCGAAGTGGGCCGGTATATTACGGTACCGGCACTTCTCCCGCTAAGCCACGTCCCTTTTCTAAGCTTCGCCCCTCCGCGCTGGAGGGGGGAAACTAGTTTTAAAAAATTGCGGGTCTGGGGGGCGGGGATTATGTAAGGGGTGGGGCTTAGCGCCATACCGCCACCTTACTAGCCCCACTTCGAGCCCTGTATATATATATATATATATATATATATATATATATATATATATATACCATTTGGATTTATAATTTTTGTTGTCTGTCAGACAGCTAAAGGGAAAGAGGGAAGCGAGAACAAAAAGAAAGGTGTGAAGCACCAAAGAGATAACTGTAAACACACACACCACACACACACTCACACATATATTATATTATATTATTATATTAATAATATCACATGATATAATATATATCACATAATATGTAATATATAACACTGGAGTCAGGATCTGGTCCTAGATTATTATTATTAGAGCAGTGCTGCAAGTCCTCATAATACTGTGAATTTTTATTCTCCAGGTTACTGTAACTACAGCATTTTATTTAGCCCAATCTTTTAAGCCCATTTAAGACTTTTTACAGGCGTCACAATGTTACATCTCAAAAACTTGTAAATACTTTTGTTTAACAGAACCTGTTTATTTCTAGAAGGTGCCTAGTTTGAAGAATAATATGGACATTAAAAGCATTGAATTCATCTTACTTTCTAAAAGCAATATCCGTATCCACATGTGCAGCATACCAGCTTGCAATTTCCAAATATGTTTCAGCTGGGATTTGTGGCAAAGAGCAGATTTCTGTATTTTGTTAACACATCATAGAGTAAGAAGACAAAAGGAAAATAAAACCTTTAATTGTAACATATCACAGATCAGTAACATCCGCTAAAATTCCTCTGAGATTTAACAAAACATTTCAGAAAACTGTGCATATTTTGCTCCTGAAATTCCATTTATTCATTGTCTACCCAAAATCATTTTGGCATTCATGAGGCCATCAAAAGCCCTAGCTATGCAAAATTCTATTGAATAGGCAGTGTTTATTAATTAAAATAATTTACCTCTAATTTCCAACACTCTGGAGAGAACTTAATGCCTAAAGAAAGCTGGCCAGAAAATAAAGACTACATTGTTTCAGCATTATAAAGTCACTGCCTGTCACCGTTGCAGATTAATGATAAGCACATTTTGTTTATCATTAGCTGCCAAGATGATTACCAGTGCAATGCTTTCTCAGCCTTAAAAATGACCTAATTATCGCAATGCTTAAAGCGGTTTATTATCTTTTCTGAATTGATTGTATTTGCTATTCCTCTATCAAATCTGTCAGAACTGACTAATAAATCCCATTATCTATTGTTTATGTTTCTAAACTTTCTTTTAGTTTTAAAGTTAGTTTATTAAAAAATACTATATTCCCTTATTAAAATATTCAATAAAAAGTGTTGATCATTACCATGACAACATTTGCAACCATAGTCACAACCTCTCTGATCTATGTCTGTGATGTTACCTTATTTTACACGGGATAGGTGCGTAAAAAGGTTTAATGGAAAATGCCAGAAGAGAGAGCTGCCCTCGAATTTAGGATTGCATTGTTGTAACTTTTAATATGTAGCAGAGAAGTTCCACTTGTAGAATGCCCTTAAATCTGGATCTTGTCATATATTCTGTCTCTTCTCTTTTGTTCTCTGGCTGCGACATGCTGCCAGTTCTTAGAAGGTCATGCAGGGAAAATAAGAGTTGAGTGTTTCCCTCTCATGCACTCTTATTGCAGCTACGGCATTTGCATACCCTAGAACTTATTATAACTTTATATGCACTTGCTCCACATAAAATACAGTTGATTTAATCACCTAACCCCACTCACTATGCGTACACATGTTACACGTCTTCGCCTGCCCATTCCTCCTTATGTTTATTTAAAATCCACTCGATAATCATTCACCAGCTCAGGGCTGGTGGATGCAGGAGTCGTTGCTATTGTCCATGCGATATCAATAAATCCCTCCCACCCCCTCTCCTAATTGGATAGAAGCACCATTCCCCTATATATTTATGTGGGAGGGTCAGTAAAAAATATATATATCTATAAGAAAAAAAATGTATGTACATCACCGGCAGCACCAACATCAGTACTGCGCATACACTGTGGATGCACACCGCATGTGCAAGAAACGAAGAGCTGCCGAATCCGAACCGAAGGGGAGGAAAACTTCGGTTGCCATTGTGGGACATCACAGCCGAGGTGAGTATTTTTAAATATGGTGAAGGATGGTGGCAAGCTCGCAAGGTGAAGCAAGCCTGCAGTAGCATCCTTCATCGATAGTTAGAAATAGAGTCCGATGTCCCAATATATCCCAATATAAGGGATGGAAATTCATTTCAAATTGGTTTACCTTTGCACATAGAACTACATATATACTACTATATGAAAATATTGCATTGCTTTATGTTTAATCTTTTACTTAAAGTTAATTCTTAGTTAATTCTTAGAACTAATTTTCACCTCTCAACACTAAGGCGGTTTTCATTCTTTTGCCTTCCCTGTTGTTCTGGTCTACCCTATTACCTGTTTTGTCTACGATTTTGCACTGTAAAACTTGCAGAAGGGGTGAGTATACTACTATATAGTTTCAGTCCTCTGACACATCCATGGTTTATTTACAATACTGCACAAAGTGTAATAATGTAGGTCATTTGTGGTTGCCAACGTTTGGTTTCTCAGAAAGCCGGAAGTATGGGGTGAGGCGGTGGACATGTTTTACACAAAGCCCCACCCCTGAATGGCAAATTTGTAATGTCATTATCAGAGTGTAAGTCATGAGTGTAAGTCATGAGAGTGTAAATCTGAATCTGGCCCCATGTGATAGCAAGATGCGAAAACCAGTGAAATAAACAAATGTCCAATCCAATTGCAATTGTAGTCCAACAAACAAAAAGGGTTACTTGAAAAACAGGGAAAGTATTATTCAAAGTATCAATCATATACATCCTAACACAGAGTTTGTTGTCAATCACCCTGAAATGAAACCCAATAAGTTATCTGGAGCAAAACACAATTTATTAATATTACACATAATATTGTTATTGAGAACCTATTTTCATATAAACTTTGACCACTGTAATTGCACTTGCTACAGTTAAAATGGTGACAATGCAATTTGATATATTGCTATGTTTGTTTTATTGCTAACAATATTTACTTATTGATTATTACTTTAACATTAAATTTCACAAACTAAATCTGTATATGTATGTCTATATATATCAAAGAGAGGAGGGTGCTGCACTCTGGAGACTTGTTCAAAACCGGAATTCCACTTTATTTTCAATTGCGTGAGTTACATATTAGGAGGCCAACGTTTCAGTCGCCATACATGCGACTTTCTTCAGGGCATTACAGCAAAGATTAGAAGAACGAACCAGAAAGCAAGAAACCCAAAGAATTTATAGGGGAAAGAATCCACTCACCATCTCATGGTGGAGCCGGCGTTACCGGAAGTGACGTTCCTCTATCCGCCCCTGGAGCGTCACTGTTGCCAAGTTACCAGGACGAGGTTGTTACCGATGCTACCTTAACCGGAAGTTTCGTTATTACAGGGATACTGCTGAGAGAGAATGAAATAGACACCCGTGACAGCTAGAATAGTGAATAATAAAAACAATCAACGTTAAAATCACCGCACTATGGGGGGAATTCACTAACTGACGAATTTAAGAATTCGACAGTGGCTGACGATATTGCTGACGAATTCGTGAAATGT
>JABWIB010007782.1:12840-24681 GCA_016617825.1 Platyplectrum ornatum
TCATTAGCTATGTACACACTACACATGATTTCAACCTCATCTTTGATCATCTTTTGATAATGTTTCCCATAACCCATATTTGTGACACTAGGTTTGTTTGTGGTGGACGCTATTTTTAAAACTACCGCATTACACCCAATTTACGCATTAAACGTGTGTCGCAATCACTGCAAATGCCCCCATCAGATGTTATCTCATGTGCAGGGGTTTTCTGACACATGTAAGGGGTAAGCAAGCAGAGGATGCATTAGATACTACTGTGCAGACCTGCCTTTGGATGAAAGCAAATCTGCAACAGAACACTTAAGGCTGGGTTATGGATGCCTATTGTGTGGACTATTAGACCTCTATGCATGAAATGTCTTTGAAAGATTTCCCAATATGCTGTAATTACATGATCACCCACAAGGTGGCTCTATTCAGAAATATAAATAGAGATTGTTGCTTTGAAGAACTTGGCCTAGATTTACTAAACTGTGAGAAAACAGAAGTGTAGATCCTGCCCACGTGCCCAAAGCATCCAATCAGATTCTATCCNTCGCTTTGCTATCAGCAACATNTCCACTTTTNCTTTCCGCCGTTTANTAATGTACTATTTNTCCAGACATCAGGACATTGTTTATCACAAACATTGAAGCTCCCGAAAATCAAGTCAGCTCATCAGACTGTTTTATACAATTCTGACGCATTGCGGAACAGTACACACTGGTGAGATGTCGGCTTATTGTGTGATTCGCACTATAGTTGCCAGATTTTTATATATACCTTGAATTAAGGAATATTATTAGCCTGGGCAGGTGAAACCCACATAACAGTTATCGCTATTCATTTCATTGTGGATTCTTTTAAGAATGCCAAAATTCTTCCTCCCTTTCACTGAGCATTATTTCAGTGTGAACCTCCGATTCTTCAGCTGACATTTGGAAAGCGATTTCCCCTGAATACTTTACCGTCTCGTCTTTTTTCATCACGAAACAATATATAGGAACAATAAAACAAGATCTGAACAAAAGCAGNCACGGTAAATCCATGCTAAGCTATTCATTCATCTCAACATCAATTGGAGAATGTTTAGTAATCCAAATAAAATCAAAGCACTTGGTTAAAGGCATGAAATAGCTGCAGTGGCTGTTCTGACACACTGTCACATACCGCCTATTCTGAAGATGTGATGCTGATGGTCTGTTAACTTTCATGATGACATGATGATAATTGGATGTTAACAGAAAAAAAACAACGCCATTGTCTGTCCGATGTTTCATGTAGGGTCACATTTGGCAGTGCAATGTATTATGTCTTATTATGTGTAGGNAACTAGAGCTTTACCATCACAGCACGACACAAGTTTGTATTTCAAGGCACACTTGTAAATGTACCATTCTGAACTCACATAAATACTGCATATTTTTGAACAGGCTGGCACATGGGTATAATAAAGTGAAGTTTGCCTTGATCCTCCCCCCTGGCTGCCTTAACTTCTGTATTTCAGGGCTCCTCACTGGTATTGTACTGTCTTATAATAAGTTTCTAAATTTAATTGACTCTGCTGTGTGTTTGTATGGCTGAATTAAATGTTCAGCTCCCCTGGGNAGGGACTAATGAGTATGAATAAAGCATTGCATAATTCTGTGCATTAGGACTATATAAATAAAGATAATATTNGTCATACCAACTTTCCATCCTAATGTTCCTTGCTAACATCAGTTTGTCTATACGTATCCTTTCAAATATCAATACCTCCTTTTAAGTTTCCATATATATTGCATTGATCATTTATTAAACACTAAGGAAATGATACAGTATATGGAGTATGCAGAAAAAGCCCATATCCTGCACTTAGTAAAAGAAATAAACAATTCAGTGCAATGCAGACACAAATGCACCTGCAGCTCTGAATCCATAAGCAAGTACAGCAGGTTATACGTGAGCTCTTTCGTGGGAATGGTGGTAATGATTTGCATGAGAGCGCCAGTAACACTTTGAATGTAGGAAAAGTTTAGTCAGGAAACCATTTGGCTTCAAATTAAATAGAAAATAAAATACTGTATATACTCGAGTATAAGCCTAGTTTTTCAGCACATTTTTTTGTGCTGAAAGTGCCCCCCTCGGCTTATACTCGAGTCATTGTCCTGTATGATGTCAATAAATTAATCCAGGTTTTTTTTAGGTGAAATTAGGCACCTCGGCTTATATTCGGGACGGCTTATACTCGAGTATATACGGTATGTTTTTTGTTTCTTTTCTTAAACTTGTTCTCAANACAGCATAGAAGTCACTTTCCCATACTTCTAGCATTGTGGTCACTAGGTTAAATGTTGACGCANATGGTTGTGGGGTGCTGAATGTCCGCAGAGCCCAGCATTTGATAAAAATATCTAACCCTATGTGCATATCTCCATTCATGTTCAGGACTGGAGGACTACTCACATGAGCTATCTTTATTTACATTGACTACGTCCCTGCAAGCCTTCACTCTGAAACACTGCTGAATGCATGCAGTGAGTTGCATTTGTGTCCGGCACTTGTGTGTTTAGAATTGTTCTAGACATTCACAGTGTGTCCAATTTTGGTACTTGGAATTCTGACACTGCAGTGGTGAGGATAGTCAGTGTTCAACTGCTGCAAAGAAGAATTATGGATGGACATAGAGCAGAATCATCCTTTCTATAAAACTAATCCTAACCTTCCCTTTAGGCCAATGAAATCTGTGAAAATGGCCACTGTGGGGACTCCTGCTGCGGTAGCAGGCCAGCTACGCCGGTGTTCAACCCCCCCCCGCCGGCCTGTGTTGACTGTTAGTGGTAGGGGTAGGAGAACCCCCAGGACAGACAGTGCTGGGTGAAGGAAAACCAGCATTGCAGCAGGGGGCAANGCTCTCACCCTGCAGTGCAGTGCACTCAGTCAGTCTGTCCCGGCACCCCAGGGAGCCTAGGCGCATAGTTTGGGAACCANTGGGATAAGTACAATATTATTATTACACTAAGTCTATACGTTGATTAGCACCCATATAAACAGAGCTAAAAGTAACTTTTAGAGTTTGTATCTGGAATAATGTGAATTGACCATGCATTTCCTTTAGGAATCAACGGGTTATAAATCTTCCTCCTCACTGCCTCTTAGATCAATTCACCATTTAACAAATGAAGCAAGAGCATAATTAGGGGGTTTTATTAGGTGAACCAAAGTTTCATTAAAGCACACATATTCCCTGAAATAAAACTATGGATAGAGGGGTGGTACTATAATACTAAATTCTACACTGTCTTGGAAGGGAGATTACCTGACACAGGCAATCTCAATGAATTCTCGCCCGCCCCTGGAAATGCGCTCCCATCAGCTTCTGGCTCCGACTAGGAATGTATGTTATGTCCCCAAAGGGTTCTCTGTGGGACACAATTCCACGTTTATCGTTCCTCGAGTTCCAATGCGGGGCGGCTGTCTGTTTATTCCAGAGCTGGGCAACTGGTGGTTTGCTTACTTTGTCACAATTGACTTCCAGACTGCAGCAAAAAATTCACACGTTTAACACAATTGTGGATACGTTTACCATAGTCACCTCAGAGCACCTAATAATTCGCTGCCACCCAAGACATTTCCATTTATTGTAAATACTTGCATAGCCCATTGGTCTGATGACAGGTTGTTTTATTTACCCTCACTCACTCTGACAGCTGCCTGTTGCCTGCTAGCACTTGCTAGAAATGTTTTAGAATTTGTTCCACTATACGTATCTGATCCAGAGGAAAGGCTATTTAATGGTTTACTGTCCACTCCTAACTCTCTCTGTTGCCAAAGCCCTAATGCGGATCTTTTCCACTGTCTGTGGGATTGCCCTGGGATTATGCCCCTCTGGATGATGGTGTGGAGATTTGCTGAGCACTGCCTTGTTGCCCCCCTTCCTTGACCCCNGGCTGGGCTATGCTGGGCATTATACCTGAGTGTTATAGCGTGTCTTCTTCATCGGGCTGACACCTTATGTATGTAAGTGCGGCAGCCCGCAAGTCAATTTTGCAAAAATGTCTGGACTCCTCTGCTCTTTGTTTTTGGAAAAGCTGAGATTTCTGTTTGGAATGGAATGGCTGGACACACTACTTAACAAATGTGCAAAAGTAGAGGGTTTTGTGTGAGATGGATTTATTGAAGTTCTTCCCCATCGAATAAAATNGCAATTACATGTTCGAGATACGGTTTGGTACATGGGTCGGGTGCTAGAGGGTGACCCTCTCATCATATTATCTCGTGACTGATTGTTGATTATTTTAGTCCCTGCGTCATGTTCACATTTACTTTGTCATCCTCAATTTCTTACTGTACCTGTATATGACATTTGGTTCCTGTGTAACAGATTTGTATTATTTCCTTATAACCTGCCATCATCTGCACAGATTCATACATAGAAAGTGACGGCAGATAANAGCCACATGGCCCATCCAGTCGGCCCATACAGTACATGCCTAACCCTACCCCTTATGTGGGCACCATCATCTGAATGCTAACTCCGCTCCTTTTGCTGTGCATTGCATACAGATTTTTGGAAAAGCCCCCTGATACAGATATCTTGTGGATATGAATGCTTTCCATCCGCAAGGTAACATCTGTCTAGCATATTGCAAGCAACATGGCAAAGACAGGATTCGGTACACAGTGTTTTATAAAAATCAATGATTGTATGAAAGCACATTGCTGAAGGTCATCACCAGTGTTATATCCTACAATGTCTAACCTATGACCTGTGCTGTTACATGAAATACAATATTGTTTTCTTGTCATGTACATTCTATTAAAACAAAGTTTACCAGTCTCTATGTACAGCATTGGGGTAAAAGCCCTAAACACAACAATGGATTCTTTGTATACCATTCACATAACCATTGTAACAGCTCACTAAAGATGTCACTGTAATTGACGAGCCCTGCCAGAAAGCCAAGGTTATGAAGTGGCAGAGAAAAAAATGGCATCTTTCTTCCAAGACCGCACGTTCCCGGGTTACAAATGACCTGAAACGTATTGGCAGCTACCGGACACTGTGATATCTGCTGCTTCTGATAAATGGATTCACAGGAGAAATTAACATGTCCATCAACAGACTGATAGCGTCCCTCAGTCAAGCAATGAGCTTCATCAGATATAAATTAAAGCTCCCTCTCTTTCTCCTTTCTCTTCTCCTGTTGTATATGTTTTTATTCTACTTCAGCTTGACTTTCCGCTGAAGCCGCTCTGTCGCATTTCTGTTTATGAATGCAACTTCTATCAGTCTAATCCAAACACTGAACTGATTGAATTGGTAGTGTCAGGCGATTTACTGTGCTATGCTTGAAGATCTTGATCAGAATAGGAGAAAACGGGATGGGATATGGTGGACAAGCACCGCATTATAATNGCTATTCTAGAGTCATGCCTATAAGATACAGATACATTAATGATCAGCGAAGGAGACAGGAATGTACTTAGATTTNCCTGTTTAACTCTGTAGAAATGATATTTCAATATTTGACTTTAATANAATTGCTAAGATGTTTCTTTAACAATTTAGAACGAATAAATNTTCTTTATAAAATATGTATTTCTATTGTTTGATATTAGATGCAGTGGAGCATTCAAGGGTAATAGTAGGAGGACTGAGGGCATATGGGAGTTCCCACAAATTGGTTGCCCATGGACCCCCACAAAATTTCATCCAGCCTGAAAAACTGTGTGTACGATGAACACCTGATAATCTGTCATCCAGGCATAGCGTTAGTCGAATCATTTAAACACAGCAGTCAATCCACTTTCCAGCAAATGCATTTATGGCCTTTTTTATGGCATTCCGAGCAATCAGTCTATAATTGTATAGAATACAGCAGAATACTTTTACATGAATACCATTTTTATTTATTTATAATTATGTGTAACTATTTCAATTCTTCTCTATTTTGAATCTACAGATCTGGTAACAGTTTACCCATTACTATGAAATTACAGCAGCCGTGTTCTCCATCTACCTGGTCTGCATCAGCCCATCTGGCGTTACCATAGATAGATTTGCTAGATGCTCAGTCTTGACTTGTTCTTACCATGTTTAGGTGTCACACAGCACCAAGTGNCACACNGCACCANNTGTCANACAGCACCAGCACACTGCCGCACGCTCACATGCTATTCCGCCATCTTGCCCCTTCTTCTCTGTGCGTCCTGCTCAGCACCAATCAGGGAGACATCAGGCTTCCTCTCTGTGTAATACACAACAACAAAGGTTTCAAAGAGGTCCTTCGGAGTATCACATATGTCTGCACTTGTGAGACTCACAAGTTTTTGGAAATGTGTAGCCTTTTAAATATAGTATTATTCCTTGTTTGTAATCATAGTTAGAGGTCACCAATGTTTTACAAAACATTATACAATGACAAAGTCTGGATTGATAGCTATTTGATAAACAGATAGAAGATTGATCTATGTGTCTGTTACTGTTCACACTGTATGTGCTGTAGACTTTGTATGAAATGTTCCCTGGGGCTAAATCATTCATCAGTCTCATCCTCCCTCTTGCAGAACATATATGTATGGGAAAATGGACAATGTCTCTTGATCAATAACAATGTGACATTAACTAATTACCCACATTCACTAGGATTAGATTGTCTGCAATGAGCTGTAAAATAAGGATGTCTTACGTCTGTCTGTAATACATTCAGTCGTCCTCTGGACATAACTGCTCCATACTTATTTAATGTATCAATATATCCTTTTCTTTCTCCATTCACCATGCAGTGTACAGAGTTGTAAGGGAGAATTACCTAACTATACATGTAAGGTCCAAGCACATAAAATATGTATTGAATATCCTACAATAATTCACCCACATTTGCTAACATCATGTATCTGTACTATCTCCCAGAGGTACCGTGGCGCTCTCAACAGGGTGCCATGCTGANGTACATTGTGCATGGCCTAACATGCTACTATCTACAGTGCAGGCACATAACACTGTGCGGGGTCCCGACTATCGGGAGTCTAAACCGACAAAGTTTGGGAATCACTGCACTAGGGGATAGATCCAGTGCGTCATTATTGATCCTGTTAGACGGTGCTGAGAAGGGGACATTTTTTTTGGACATTGGTAAATCTCTTTGCTTTGAAATACATTTTGTGCGTTGGACCACTATTGCCGATGGATTGGATACTTCTTTATTTTTACAGGTTTTAGCCATTTACAGGCACCAGTGGTAATCAATCGGTTCTTATTCAAAGGTGCGATTGAGATTAAAGTTGTACCAGACTTAACTCACTATAACTCACCCCCATGTACCCTCTATAATTAAGCAATNACCAAAACTGATTTGGTGTTCTCTCTAAATGCAAATCAATCTAGACAAATGCACATCTTCATTCAGGTTATCGTCTGTATTTCCAATGCACTGGTGTTGGAAAGTTAGGTCTCTACATTTGCAGACATCACTGGTCAGGAACCAATCATAAAAGCAGAGCCGCTGGGCTCGAGGGCAGATTTTAGGATTCAGACCTGAATCCAGCAGAACGTTTAAGTATTTCTAGCAATATGAGGCATTACTAGAAATTCAGTGAAGGTTTATCTCTTCATTTTTAGAGCGTCTTTGGCAGAGCCTTATTAAACACACAGCATACAAACTATCCCTATTGGTGCTGATCTATAAGCAACCAAGCATGACACAGTCTAATAGAAGTAATCACATTGAAATGGAAAGCAATATTCATAAGCCATCCAACAATCTTTATTTGTAATAGATTTTTTTTATGCTAAAACAGCTTATTTTTTATGAAAGATTATTGACCCAGGAAAAGTACATGAGATTTTCTGCATCGACATTAGCAGCGAGGTCTGTATACAGGTAGATTCTGGATTTTATCTATGGAATGTTAAGCAAAGGCTTGTCCTTATGTATTCATTTAAATCACTTTTACCTGGGACTCTCTAGTTTAATGTTTGATTAACTTGTAATATATGTACACACCAGGGTAATGTATAAGAGTGACAGCCGGGACTACTGTCCCGGGCGTGCACAGAGCAGAGGCCTGGCACCGGCAGCTTCCATTACTGTCACTGTGGAAGCTGTGCTTAGTGAGTGGAGAGCAATATAATCATGTCCGGCTGGACAGAGCTGGTCACAGTGATATCGGCCTCAGCTCCCTTATTCCTGTCGTATCGGGGATGGCCGGTGCCCACCAATTTAGTCAGTCCCGGGCCCCACTATTTCTGATGGCAGCCCTGCCACACATTGATTTCTCTTTACTTGGTTTCTAAATTACACAAGGTTTTGGGATCCTTTATGTCCTGCATAAGAGCGGAATACGAATGATACGTACAGTGAAGACTTAGAACGGGCAAACGCAGGATTTTGGATGGGGGGTTCTAAATATTTATATACACACAGTATATACAGGGCTTTTATTCTTTTATTTTGGCATTTTGCGCTTTTATATATTCATATAAATATCATTGGCATCAGTAGCATGTATGGTGTTGTGGAGATGGTGCACTAATTAAAGCAAATATTTGGTATATTGGGTGTCAGGTGAATATTTGTGTATATAGTAGTCATACTGTTTCTTTATAGTGTAATCTCCAAACCATTAATACACCCTGCATCTATTACAATATGTAATATACCCTTACCCTCTTTACACTTAATATGTACTTTATATAGTACACTATTCCCAACCCCATGATATAGGTACTTATTATAACCCACTTATAATACAGCAACATTAAGGGGGGTTTCTGGGTAACAAGAAACCCCCCTGAGTTTGCCATGTTTGTTTGTACTGACCAGTCCTGTTTTTTTTTCCCAGGTCGGTTCTTAATGATTTTTGCTGGTCAATATTATATACAATAAATCCTAAAACAACAGCAAATCTTCTATGCTCTTTCTAATATTAATTAGTAATATCTGTTAAATAGGTATATTCATTTTATAAAGTTACTGTCTGTAATCCTCATTCTATTTGTATATTCTAAACTTGTTCAAGTCCTTTAGCAACACTGAAATCACAATGTGACACATAAATCCTCCCTATATTGTGTATATCAGTTCAATGCTGCAGAACACATACTGTATATACTTTGTATTCACCAACATTGTTTAACTTTCGTTATTGAATTAAAAGTAAGTTACAGAAACTGCTATGCAAAACAATCAATACTAACACAATGCTTCACTACAACATCAACAGATGTATTCTAAATAAAATATATTTTATATACAAAAACAACGTAAGCAGTAGTCACCAATTCCCCTTCTTCTCATAACTGCTTTGGAGCAATTCATTAGAATGGACTGGATCCATTGTGATCTCTCATACGGGGGTTGTAGGGGTAAAAAAGTACCCACACTACTATATACCTGCCGTTAATGACTTATGCGTATCAGCGGCCTGTGCGATTGCTGACCGCACAAATCCCCCAAACCAAGGCCACACTGTGTAACATAAATCACAGTGAAGGACTGATCCAGGGGGTAGATTTCATAGCACATGGAACATGGGTCTGTGGGTTAGGTAACATCTGGAACGTGCATGTGCGCTTCTAGGAAATTCGCCCGATTTCCGCACTCTGAATGAAGAAGTCGGGCATCACACATAAGGCTGAACCTGGTTCCATGTCACACATATGAGCTTCTGTGAACAGGCCCCAGGATAAAATTTCCAGCCTGTGTCCTCGTATGAAATGTACAGTGTACAATCTACATAGTACAAAGGCTTCTCATCACTCCCATACTGTCATTTTCACGTCAATAGATATTTATTGAAAGTTTCGCATAATAAAGTGGGCACAAAAAATAATAAGGTACAACGGGGGGACTAAAACACACATAACAATATAACACAAGATTGTGATCACAGAAAATCTACATGAGCACAAGGTAGAACCCAGGGCTGGAAGTGGGGGTGTATACGAGGTATGCCATATGGCACTTCTCCCACTGATGTAATTGAAAAACCGAAAATCTTTATTGACTTCAGAGGAAAACAGAGAGTTAATTGCCTGAGCATAGAAAGAGGCGTCCTCCCTCCCATTACCACTCGGATTGCCCTGCACTCTCTGTCATCAGAGTTGCCATGTATAAAAAAACAGTATAATCCTGAAGATCCATGTNCACATCATAAAGTCCTTTGCTCTCCGATCTTGTATCTAGAAGACGGATTTGCCTGGATGGGGCAGGAATAGGGCAGAACCCAGTACTGTAATATGGCACATGTGGTACTTTCCTTATTTGTTTAGCAGAGATTGAGAAATCTTTGATAGTGACAATGAAACAGTTTAGAAGATGCCAATAAATGATACCTTGTACATTGTAATATTCACATTATACAGTAGTAGATTTATGTGTAAAATGTTGTGCACTGAAAACAGTAGAAAACTGTTTAATGATGACAATAAAAAAATGCTATAGGAGATTTAAACTATTAGACCAGTGGCTTCCAAACTATGCACNTAGGCTCCCTGGGGTGCCTCAACGCTCTCATTGGNGTGCNGCGGAATGTTTTTTCCAATGTGGTGGCATGTTACTAGTGTTACTTAGAAGCGCAATATTACTTCTTGTATAGGAGCAACACAAGATTTGATGCTGTCCTGCCTGCCTGGCAGTTTGTCCCGATAAGGAGACAAACTGCTGCACATTTGAAACATGAAACATATTTGCTGCGATTGATACCGCAGTGGGCGGGGCATGGCCGGGAATGGGGTGGGGCCAATGTCGGGAGGTATGCAACCCTGAGATCTATCANGGATTCTATCATGCCCCAACTCCCACTTCCGGAAGTGAAATCCTGAGTCACTCTGCATACAAGCTATGTTTTTGGTTACAGTTCTTTTTATCAACAAAAACACCAACCAACAGCATAAAAAGATCAGACACAACTGAGAGTGAACATGGTGCTGGCTCAGGTTTCCATTCATAACAAAAGAACCAAAAATTTATGAAAACACAATCGCTATTGTCCGCATCTGACTCNTTCCTGTGAGCGTTCAATCTGGGTTATGCAGGTGATTGATCAGGACATGGTCTTTCTTCATTGCCATCACATTCATTTGTACATCTGTAATGCTAGATTGTGTCNACACAAGTTCTTACTCTGAGAGATCTAACAATCTTGTTTGATATGTCAATGCACATGTTCCCCGCTGACCATTACATGACAGTAAGCATTTATAATTGACCATAAACGAGTCCCGTTCTCAAAGTGCTGCAAATGTCACACTTAAATGTAATCTAACTGTCATCAGGTTCATCTCAGCCATGACATGTGCTCCATACAGTCACATATAACATACGTTATACATAACATGTGGAGGTACACCTACTTGGGAATGTTGTATTCTTTGATTATTATTTCAAGTATTGTCAGAACTCTCCTTCATAATGCTATTGGACCGGATCTATGGAGTGGATCCAGACCTCCCTGTGATTTTNAGATGCATTCAATATTATGAAAAACAAACAGATGAAAGTTCAGTTGTGTCTCTCTGTACTCTGTACTTTGAAGATGGTTTCATTTAGAAAACATTTTAAAGAGTGTGTATGTATCATGGATGTGTCAATATCTGTATTTCGGGTACTCATCCATTCGGTGTATGGATTCTTCATTTTGAAAACTCGACACGCGTTTTTCCCCATAACTCAGATCAACAAGGTGAAGACAACAAGGTGAAGACAACAAGGTGAAGACAACAAGGTGAAGACAACAAGGTGAAGACAACAAGGTGAGCATGACTATGTGGAAGGGGGGAGCATAGAAGGGTTAGGCTGTGGGCAGGATATGTAGAAGGGTAAAGGGAAGGTTAAGCTGTGGGGTGGGGGGATTAGGGTTGGGGTGATGGAAGGG
>JABWIB010007783.1:12122-22946 GCA_016617825.1 Platyplectrum ornatum
AGAATAAAAAGAAAAAATGAAATAAAACAATGAAATAAAATCCTGGGGCAGGAGCCCACAACATATGCCCGACTCCTAAGGGCACTTGAAAAAAACTGGTCTGTTTCCTGGATGAGAGGGATTAGTAGGGGAGGAGCAGACCAGTAACACTTTTGTTCTTAAAGTGCCCTGACTCCAGAGTCCACCTACTAAACCCCATGGTATCTGCAGTGTCCCCCAATTGGATGACAGAGAAAGCCCCTCTTGCAAACCACTGACCTCCCCCCCAGTCAGTGATCAGCATGATTGCAGACAGGCGCACACAAAGGGTTAGACACAGCATGCTGATTACAGTATACAACATCCACCTGCAAGGCAAATATCTTTAGATTTTTATATCCTATGTTTTAGGAGTTATTGGGGTTCAGTAGTGGGTAATCTGTGTCTGATTGCAGAGCAGCTTCTAGGAGTCCACAGGGATCAGAATTGCAGGGATGTTATGAAAACATGCTGATCTGGAGTAACCAACAACCTCTCCCACAACATTCAACATTTTGTTGTTTGCAAATCAGAGAAATGTGAAACTGTACACTTCAGAAGCACAGAGGACTGCCACCAAAGACAACAATCCTGAAGCAGAATTTTGTAATCATATATCATATAACTGCCTGAACATTTTGCAATTCATAACTGAATCAGCAAGGGGAATGTTTAAATCACTTTAATACATATATCCTGGTACAGAAAATTTTTTTTGATTTTCAAATTTAATGTCAATAATTATATCTACATATACAGCCAAATTGACCTGAAATCTCTGGTTGTGTGTTGGTAAGGGTAGGATAGCACAGATGGACTGGCCAATGCCCAAGTACAAGCCTTATTTACATAGATTACATGGAGTAATTCCTCACCATCATGTGTCATTCTGTAAGCAGACTCACGCNTTTCTTCAAGTCTTTTCATTCTTTCCCAAATTTTATCAGCTTCTCTCACAGCAAACTAAATAAACCAAAACTCATAAGATGAAATTGTGTTATATAAATGGATAACCAATGAATAATTAGCAATACCATATGTCATATGTTTGTCATCCACAATACTTTGCTTTTTGTACAAATCTTACTAGGTTACTAAATGTTAAAAATTTTAGTATAAGTATAAGTAAATAGTATTTAGTTATTATTGCATATTAATTTACAAACAATCCAAACAAATTATATTAATAATAATAGCCCCAATTGTAATAAAAAAATGTTTTCCCGTACTTCTGCAAACCAGGCCATAGCGTAATGAAGTCACGTACATAACTCTGATTGTATGGAAAATAGGCAGCACGAACACAAAGTGAAGTTAAACATTCAGTGCGCATAAATCGTCTGTCATTATTAAGTCAGGATCAGGTCCAATTATAATAATAATAATAATAATAATAATAATAATGCTTTTAGCATATTTGTATTCTGTATGAACAAAGGTTTAATTTGTAGAATAGAATCTCAAGCTAGGACCTGCGGTAACGTAATTGTACAACAAGATAGAATATTTGTATACTCTATACCTTCTGCTTATCTGGAGTCACTCGCTCCTTTTGTCCCTGGGGATTTTTGCACCATATAGGAACATGTTCAGTCTCAATTGTAGCATCAGCAGAGGAAAAAAAAGTCTCTAGTGTTTTAACAACTAGCTTTGCTCTTATAAATCCAGCCTGCCCTTCAGGAAGAACAAAGTTAACACAGTATGATGTAAGCTTGGATGGGTTCAATTTCTTTCTTTGTTGATACCTAAAAAAAAAAAATTAAATACAATGTATGTATGTACACACACACACACAAGTATATAATGAAACTTACAGTTTTCCCGTCTTCTGATAGGCCAGTGAATGGAAAGTTTTGCATGTCACATTTTTCGGGAAAAGGTTCTTTGCATGGTCCGCAATAGATTTGTTGAAGGTTGCATACAAAAAACGAAGATTCGGTCTCTCCTCTGCGTACTTAATAAGAGTAGATGTTTTGCCAGTACCTACATGACAGATAATTAACTAATATGCCAAAAATTGTGGGAAATAAACACTATGGTTTAATTACATCTCTAGTCTATGGTAATGAGATAAGGTAGACGTGTGGCACATTACTTTATTTAGTGTAAAAGCTTATCATGAGCTGAAAATCCCTGTTCTAATCACTAGTTCTTGGTTTCATTATTTTATCTTACTAGTTTACAGAACTCAATAAAAAATATTTGCAATGTGGACAAGCAGTGATAACTTTATATGCTATTAAGAGCAGTCATATACAACCTTTCTGATTAACCATCTTACCTGCAAAAGCCATAATCTTTACTACTTGTCCACGTTTTATATCATGGTTAATTATTTGTTGCTGCTCATTGGTGAGATTGAAGGTTGGTTTGTTTCTAGAATTAAAAATTAAGAATTAAAGGCATACATGCTACTTTATTAACCTAAACATTCTACACAACGTAAAAACACAACCTTAGGTGACAACATGTACATAAGTGTAGGATGTAATAGAATGTGTATGGGTATATGTTAGTAGATTATGTAGGAGAAGGAAGTGCATGTATAATCTGGCTAGAATCAGAGTGGTTATTACTGTAAGGTAGTGCTTTTTGTGCAAATTCAGCTTCAATCATAAAAAAGTGAACAACCAGTCCAATCAGACTGTCCTGTCCTGTCCGAAACATCCAATAATGCTCATTTGGTTGGGTGAATTTTTTTTTATTATTTCCTTAAAACCAAATAACCTGACCACTAATAACCTGAATAAGTTAATATGCCTCCATGACCTTTTGGAAGGCAGCAAAATGGCTCATTGGTTAGCATGCATTACAGCTTTGTGGTCATAGGTCATACAGCTGTGGGGACCTATGTCTGTGCGGAATTCTTCTCGTTTTGAGTTTTTTACGCCAATAAACCAACGTTAAAAAAAAACTTTTTCCTCCCACTTTTTCCATGTGCAGAAACATCAGTAAAGAATACAAAGTATTAGCCTAGCCTATGGGTAGGCAACATGCAGCTATCCAGATACAAATCCCAGCTTGCTTTAACAGTTGCTTTTACAGTTGATACTTGACAAAGGCATGCTGGGATGCACAGTTTGCCAACATCTGGAGAGCCGAAGGTTGCCTACCCTGAGAGTAAAGGAATACTTTTTATCCCTCCCAGCACATAGAAAATAGCTCACATACCTGTCATTTATAGAAGTGGGTTTCTTTTCAGAGCTGCTGCTTTCCAGGAGATACAAGCTATAGAATAAATTGTAGTGAATCCTGACAAAAGAACAAAGGGGAAACTGTCAACTCAAACACATAGAAATGTTCTGCTATATTAAAGAACATTAACAGTATCAGTATTTCAGTGTGAAATGTTCACATTGTGCTCTATGTGTATTTCAATATATGTTATGACAAGCCNTACACATGATTTTCTGTATATTTACCCATTAAACAAAAGCTGAATGACACGCTTAAGGTAAATGTTTCTCACGATTGTTGTCCCAATGACACAATAAACAAATGTCTGATCATAGCAATGTACTAAACAGTGTTTCAATGGATCTTTAAGAAGTGTCTAATCTTACCAAAATGCATTAGAATGTACCAGTGCTGAATTGTGAGAGAAACATGCATGCTGTATCCAGCTTAACTCCGGCACTTTACTATGTAATAGCCAGAAATATCTTCCCAGTCACCAGAATAAAGGTATCCAGATTATAAAAGTGTACCTGTTGCTAATAAGAATATTATGCTCTCTCATTGCAAACAGAATTGTTGCCAGGCAGTAAAAGGTTTCCATGATATCAACCAGACTTAGGTTTGACTTAGAGCATTGCAGACATCTGATGAGTTTCTGAAAATCACTCACTTCAGTCGATAGGAGCATAATTACTGCCAGCACTGCCCATGTATTCACCGTCTAAAAGCACAAAAAAGTTTAACAGGAATATATATAATTCTATACAATATTAAATATTTTAGATTAGAAAAAAAAATTATATATATATATATATATATATATGTTCGCAATAAAAGTCAAATATATTTGTACAAATCTATCATAAACAAAAATATAAAACATTCGTATAGGAAGCATATAATTAAAAAGAATGATTAGATACAGTATAAAATTAAAAAGTCCACAAAAACAATCCACTAAAGGGGCCCCTACAAATGTTATAGCATCAATATGGTGAATAAATAAACTCATTGAAAAGTTGCATAGATGTGATTGCACTGTCCGATAATTCGAAGATTCTAATACTAAAAAGACAAAATGTTCCTACTCTCAGGTCAATTCATCCATTCATACCTCTGCAAAGCGCCACCTAGTGGATGAGAACGTCATTGTAACCAAGCTTTATGCAAAAACACAAAGGTCAAGAAGCCAAAAAAGACAACACTAACAGGAAATCATCTACCTTCACACTAACTCATCAATGAAAATATGCATTAGCATTATACACCTCAGTGTTGCTCTTCAGGTCTGGAATTCTGTGCAGAACACATGGTTCAGCCATTTTGTATAAATGATGGCTTTTCAGACAATCCAAAATGCCACTCGAGTCTGCTGCACTGGAACACATCAATGCAGAAAAACACCTATAAAAGTTTTAGAAATAAACATTATTAATAACAAAACAATACAATCATTAACACATCATTAACACATTAAGACATGCAGTTTATTGCAGTCAGCAAAAATATGCCTCTGGCTAGCTGAACACAGAAGGGAAGTGATAAGAGAATAGACACCAATGCATACTTTAAAAAATCCATATCATAAAAGGATCCATATAATGTACTGGATTCTGGATTACAAATATTAGGGAATTTACACAAATTGGTAAATTCAAACATTGAACATTGATACATATGTTTTCTTTAATGTACTGGCAGCAACCGGCAGTACATGTAGGTCAGTGTGGTGGGTAAATGATCTCAACTGATCTGCTTCCTAATGAGCGAAACGCGGGTCAGCATTTCATCTGTGGCACAACCCCGATATTAATGTTCCTTTATTTATTGAGTTTAATACTACCTACAGAAGATTAATACAAGTTAATTGAGAGATCTTCAGAAGTATTAGATATAGTGGGGGAAGCTTGATAGGTGTCCCAGTGATATAAATGAGGATACCATATTATTATATCAGGGTTATACACCCATTGCAGATATATTGAATAGCATTATAAAATAGTGATATTCCCCTACTATCCCCACTCCTATTGCTTCGGAGCTTCTCGCAGTCGCACTATGCCAACTCCCTACCTTTCACAGTTTCAAAATCAGGGACGTGGAATTGAGGATGAGCCTTTTCGTGGATGATGCTCTACTGTTTATTTCTCGCCCGCATCAGTCTATCCCTTCTGTCATGGACCTTATCTCCTGTTTCAGCTCCTTCGCTGGTTATAAAATTGACTTCCTTAAGTCTGAAGCTATGTTACTGCCAGGCCATTGTGACCCCTCTGTGATTCCCCTCTTGCAGCAGCATTTTAGGTTGGTTACTACCTCTTTCAAATACCTGGGTGTCCACATCACCCCTTCCCTTTCAAGTCTTTACAAGGCGAATTTCTCTACTGTCATCCAATCCATCACGTGGTCTATCAGGGGTTGGGATGCTCTCCCACTCTCCCTGCTGAGTGGTATGGCGGTGATGAAATCTGTCCTTTTACCCTATTTTGTCCAAATGCTTCCTATCNATTTATCACCCTCAGATCTTAAACTTTGTGCTAGGCTTTTTACATCCTTTCTTTGGCAACGCAAAAAACGCCAGCATTTGCGCAATGCAGAGGTTGGCTTAGGTATCCCAGACCTTCCTTCTTTCTCCCATGGATCCCTTTTCTTACTACAATTGTCACTGTTGCCAAAAAGGCTATCCTAAAATTTTGGACAAAATCATCTCCTCCCCTCCTAGGCACTGTCAAGGACATGCTCCTGGAACTCCTGTACTTTGATCATTGCGCCACACTCCCAGACATTGAAAAGGGTGTTGAAAAATTTTATAATAAATGGGAGATATTTATTGAATCTTCACCACCGGCTATTAGAACTCACGTCCTGAAAATCTATGACTCCACTAGATGGTTTCTGATCTGCAGGTGGACTCCACCTTTATAACCTCCTGTTTCACTCAGTACCCCAGTACCCCTGCCTCCCTCCTTTTCCTTATCATTCGTCTTGTTTTCCATATTGCCTTGCCCATTCTCCCCTTTCCCTTACCATACCAACCCTCTGTTCCTGTTCATGTCCAGGTGCTGTTTACTGATTGTTTGATTATTTCCATGTCTCGTTTACCACTATCATTCTATTTGCTGCATTACTGTTGCTGTATTGTTGAATGGCTCCTGTTCATAAACCTCACCTGTTAAATTTTACCACCTGTTGGACCTGATCTAATTCCCTTTCCGTTCTGTATTTGCAAAAATCTAACAAAACCTTATTACAAAAAAAAAGTCACATTTCCTCCAACATCTGAATGCAAGCTAATTTTATTGATTTTCTTGTCTCTTTCAATTGTTTCTATGTAAACCAGTCCTATTTCTCTCTTATTTTGACAAGGCCAATAATATACTATATAAAAAAGTGAGTAAAACTAAATGTGAGGAATCAATCAAAGTGCAGCAACACCAAAGTGGGGAAACTGCCTAACCCTATATAACTGCATAAACAGTTCAAAATATACAAAAAAACAGTATGGTGTGCGCAAATATTAAATCAGTGAACAATAGAAAACACAGGTACACAAAATATATAGACTGCCCCAGGAAAGAAACTTCACACACTAAAAATACATAAAGTGGGAGCAAAGCCAGAGTAGAGCCAGAGTTGTCCAACTAGCATTAGAATAGGAAGTTATTTCTTACTTTACTAGATTCAGGATACAGTGGGGGTTGTTTACAGTTATTCCATTTCTCTTAAGAATATCTTCAACTTCCATTGCGGTTTGTCCATCTTTCTGAAGGTACCGGTAATACCTTTTCTTCCATGGGATAAACTGAAATTTAAATGGAAAGTATAATTACTGGATACAAAAGCACAGTTGTCCAGGTGCCTAAAAGTGCTGAGGTCATTAGTTCAATTCCAGGACAAGACCTTATCTGTGTGGTGTTAGCATGTTCTCCCCGTGTGAGTTTCCTCCTGGTGCTCCAGTTACCTCCATNACCCCAAAATGCTGGTAGGTTAATTGGCAGCTGATCAAATTGTATCTCTCCTATAGAGTGTAAGCTTGCAGGCAGGGCCCCCTTACCCACTTATTCTGTCTGTTACCACCCAGTCATGTCTGCATGAGTGTTCCTCTGACACCACAACTAGTCCTCACTGCCCATATAAGTAGGCGACCAAAGCAATAGAAATGTTATTCTTGTTTTTGCTCTTAGAAGGTGTTGCCTTGTCAGACAATTTAATTTATAACTGCTGAGATGAGACAATGATACTCTTCGTGTTACACGAATTGTCTTTCCCATATGGAGGAGTAAGCTAAAAACTCTCCTGGGTGTTGTGTGATAGAAGTTCACCCACAATGTTGACTTATTAGTAATGGTTCTCAGTTATACAAGTTGAACATTTTTTTTTACTTTTTGCAGAACATNGAGTACATTAAAAAAGGTGATAAAAAGAAATAAATACAAACCAGAATATCGTTGACCAGTGACTTCCATTTTTGACAAACCAAACTCACATTCTTGTACAAGTCAACTATGGGAAGGAAGCTAAAAATATGCTGCAAAAGTTCATCAGGAAACTGGTTTATTAGGTCACAAAAAGGTTCCTTTTNGTCAGTCACACCTAAAAGTCCATAGCAAGGATCAGGATGCAAATCAAGCAAAGCGCTCATTTCTTCATCATCGTCATCATCAAAACAATTACTGGAAGAAGATACTGCTTGCTCTCCTGACGAATATACATGAGAATTTATGTAATGACTTTCCACTGAAGAAAATGGACGCTTTCTGCCTAAAGTGGGCGATGAAGGAGGAGAATCTGCATCACTGTCAAAATATGTAGCACTCTCATCCATGTGCCTGGAGAATGGCTCTTCTTCCATCTCTGGTAAGCAATTGCTATTTGCAGGCAAAAGGGATGTACAACCTGTGGTTTTATATTCAGAGAGTCTTTTAGATGAGTTATTTCTGGTCTTTCCTGTACCAAAAATAAAAGAAAAGTAAAACAATATGGAAAAAGGTNATAAATACTCAGCTGTGGATATGACCTATGAACAATTGGCATGGAATACACGAGTCATTTTACCGTAAGCACTAAATGAAAGTCAAAAGGGCAACAAATAAATGTTACACCCATGGTTCAACAACTGAACTCTTACGCAGAAACAGGTCAAAAACAAATAAAGTGGGGGGAAAGAAGTGAGGGATAGCAAGCCTGAAGGAAGATGATCCAGAATAAGGAGGATAGACCAGCAGTATGTAAGGGAGAAAGTTAGTACATAGTAAAATGTTAGGTAGGTATAGAGTAAAAAATAAAAATTCACGTTACTGTACTTAGTTCCCACCTCTGAACACTCGGTGGGTCCTCCTATGGGGATACAGGCCTCTGTGTACATCTCTGCTGGTTTTCCATTGAATAAAAGGTTGAGTGAGGGAACACAAGCCTTCTTTACTCTGAGCCAGCTCTCGACACTCCCTTTCTGTCAGATGTTTACGGCTCACTGGTTATCAAACGAGAAAATAGAATGATACAGTCAACCCTGCAACATTAGCCAGATCAACTACTCATAAGCCAGATCAGCTACAGAACAGTAGTTCTGCAACACAGAGACATGCCATAAAAGTAGAATATCAGATTTGTAGGTTGAAGTGTCACTAGGAGATATAAACTACCAGTGTTTACAGCCTGCTTGTTAGGGCAGATGTTACATGTTTATCNGAGATAACACATGTAAGAGAGACTTGGGGCGGGATGCAGACTTTAGCATTAAAACAGGAGACATACCCAGTGAAGTATATGGGAATTATAACCGCACATAATGACAGGGTTTGCACTGTGTCATGAAAATGAATGACAAGTAGAAATATTGTTACAGGTAGTGTGAAAACACATACATACTATATATATATATATATATATATATATATATATATATATAAGTTATATATAAGTTTTATATAAGTTACTGCAACTTCCCACCAACTAACCCTATAGAGTGTCCATACACTTTGCCATGAATCAGAGTAAATAGAGTGTACTTCCTTACTTTGCTCAGCCCTTCCTCCATGGATCGCCTATGGGCTCAGAACAGAACATCTGCTCCTGTACACACACATTCGCTCACATAGCTCGCTATCCAATCGCAGCCAGCAAACCTTCCACTTCCGGCCAATGGCACGCAAAGCTACAGGCAGGCAGGAACCCAGTCAAGGCATGCGCAGTACCGAATCTTGCGTTCCACAGATATCGCTCATCATCCTGGCTACCAGCAGGGGGCGATCGCGTGTATTTTCATTTTGGCTGTGTCGTGGTGAGGTCTCCATAACGTTAGATATGTAATAAGTATGAATTCCTCTTGTTACATTAATATCAGGTAGCTAGGCATATATAAGGTATAGCGATTTGTCTTCCAGTGAAGAAACGTGACTAGTGCTTTTTCCTGAGCCTTGTGGTATACATGTGACCTGAGGAGGATAGTTAGTTGCCGAACCATACTGCACATGCGCTCTGTGGTGCTGAACCAAAGGCGCTTACACCTTTTTAGGTGCAAGTGGAGACTTGAGTAAACCCATATTACAATGTGAGGGGAGCATATGAATGTTAATGTACATGCACACATATACATACACATAGATCTCACAAACTGCATAGCTTTACTTGAACTAGGAGACTTCACCTCTCACCTTTAACACTAACCTCCCCTGCAGTTCAGTATTTGGTTTTGCCTTCCCAAACTCTGGATCAGCCCTTTGATGTAGTTCACATAGTTCACAGAAAGCTATGGCAATGGAGGAGCAACAGAGATGCATCTTGAAATTAGTTCAGGAGGGCAATTTGCATCTCTTCCAAATGGAGCTCCAGAAAAATCCCATTCTGGTGAGAGATCTGCCTAGTAAACATGTCGGGAGATCTGGTGATACGTTGCTGCATTATGCTGCCAGGCATGGACATCTCTCGATGCTCTCTTATTTGGTGGAAGTGATGGCCATGGACGTGGAGGTGATGAATAGCGATTACAAGAGGCCACTCCATGAGGCTGCATCTATGGGTCACAGAGACTGCGTGTTGTATCTTCTCACCAAAGGAGCTCAGGTGGACTGCCTGAAAAAGGCTGACTGGTAAGAGGGAGACTATACTACACTATTTATCTAGACACATGGGACCGGATGTAGGCCAACACACAAGAGTAACCACAATTACGGATCTGGATCCTCAAGAACACAACTTCCTTAATAGGATGGGTGTGGTAGTTAAATAGTACAGTAAGGGCTTACATACTGTCCACACTTCCGCACAGTCCTTATCATAAGGATGGGCAGACATGTTATGTAGTGGTGTTTGTTTTAAAGTCCAAACTGACTACTTTGGTGGTACGGCTTCAAGTACCTGCACCTGCTGCAAAGGTCTGGATCCAGTCTCTAGTAAATAGACCAGCGTTTCCCAACCTTTTTTGGCCAAGGCACACTTGTCGCGGGGAAAAAAATCGCGAGGCACACCACCATTAGAAAATGTNAAAAAATTAACTCTGTGCCTATACTGACTATAATAAAGTAATTCTCTTGAATAGGAATCAAATAAGCACAAAGAAAGTATTTTATAATTACTTTATTATGAAATATTAAGTAAACAGAATAGTGAAAAATTATAAAATACTTTTAGTGC
>JABWIB010007785.1:0-19717 GCA_016617825.1 Platyplectrum ornatum
CAACCTACAGTATATGATACACTGAGGGTGAAATGTCTGCATGACATCATAATACAGTCATTGCATCACACTTTTTTAAATAACTTTATTTAAACAGACAATGATACATAATATAAGACATTTAGGGGTATATTTACTAAGCGGGGAGATTGCAGTGAGATTGGAAAGTGGGGATGTTGCCCATAGCAACCAATCAGATTCGAGATCACATTCTCCAGTGTGTAAAATGAAACTCAGAGCTTGGATCTGATTGGTTGCTATGGGCAACTTCCCCACTTTCCAATCTCACTGCAATCTCGCAGCTTAGTAAATATCCCTCTTAATAGCAGAACATTTAAACATAATACAGCAAAAATAAACACTACAAGAATCGTATTATTATTACATGTACACCCCTTGTAATCAACAGTGATATACTAGATTTATATGCATCTTTCTTCAAAACAAATAAAAAATGTAATTTAGTAGTGCTGAGAAAGAGTATTCCACTGTTTCAAACAATTCATGGTTAGCACAATGTGAAGTGTCCTACTTTTTATGTAAACAAACCCCATTTCATTATTTTTCAACTTAACTCACATAAAAGTTGATAAATAACTCTTATAGACAGGCAATATGGTAATGAGGTTATAGCATATGGTAACATTTAAAGCAATAATAACAAAATCCAATTGTTTAGCTTTATCATAGATTTTAAATTGGGAAGTAAATTAGTAATAAAAAAGCTTTCCCCACACACACACACACACACACTATACAATTATTTTATAGCATGTGGTATGGGTCAATTTGTCAAAACACTGACTAAGCACACCATAAATGCCCTAGGTCAATATGAATAACATGAGCATTGCAGTGAGATAAAGGCTGATTATTGGTCAGTTGGTGGTCACTATGCTGGGAACATTGCATAGTGTGAGGCATAAGAGTAAAGAGTTCTTAAGGAGCCCAATGGGGCTGATCCAGAGTATAGGCAAACCAGGTACAAATGTAAAAGTGAGTTAAAAGTGAGTTAAAAGAGTGAGTTAAAAATAAAATATAAAGTCATCACACAGTAAACATTGTTCCAATCTATGGGCCAGATTCAGATCTTTAGGCACTAATGACTTAAGCTGGGGATACACTATAAGATAAATCATCCAATGGATGAAAATGGATAGATTTTTATTTTGTTTTTTAAAGAAATTGCCGCCATATACTATGCAATTATTGTATGGTAAAAAAAAAATAAAAAAAAAAATAAGCAAATTAGTACTTCCAAACTTTTCAAAAAAGTAGTTTGGTTTATGCTTATAAAGTGGNTCTTAATGGCAGGATTATTGCAAGTGCCCATAGCTCAAGTCTAATAACAGTGAACAGTAACACTGGTCAGTATCTGTGTGCAAAATGCAAAAATAAAGTATTCTCCCTGCATGCAAACACTGACATTCATTTTACCTCCCCTGCCATTCAACATGGTTTTGCCCACTCTTCACTAAAGCTGGTTGATTGGAACAATTTATTGCATAGTGTATGGCCAGTTTAAGTTATTAGTGCCTAAAGACCTGAATCATATGACCAGTGTGACCTTTAGTTCTTCCAAAGANAATCCTAGAAAGTATTTCTACCAACAAAACAATGCAATGTTTCCGGCCACCAATGCATTCTAATTAGCAGGGATTTTTGGATAATCACAACACTCACAGCCTGTTATTTTGGATTATACCCTCTTTCTTATATGGTTATTCTAATTGGACCATCCCTGGGCTTAATCTATCAACTATGTAGCGCAAACAATTTGTTTAGTGACCCAGAGACGTTTTGGTCCATTGTGTAGTCATAGCAGCATAGATGTGTGTGTCACTTTTCTTCTTCCCTGGATGTAAAAATTGATAATCAGACAGAAGTTACTAGGACGCAGCAATAGTGAATCTATGACTCCAGACTGCATTGTATTTCATTTATTGCACTACAGGCATCTTTGAGATTGTATTGACAGATTAAAAAAGAAATTTTGTAGCCTAGAAAAACCCTTAGATAGATTTANCCTGGATATATGATCAGAACTTGTATTGAGTCATAAGCCTCCGTCTTTATTACACTTCTGACTACTGTGAATTCTTACATACAACAGATTCTAGGAGACACTTATACCACATTCACACTGACCACACTGGAATGTCAGTGTTTATTTACCGGGGTAGTTTGCTGGGGTTTTGAAATTCCAGGTGCACTCTCTGTCCCTTCCCCCCTGTGCCAATCAAGTCCTCCTGCCACGGCCCACCTACCCAATCAATAGACGAGCAGCTAGCAGGAGACCCAGGTAGCGTCTGTTCACATTGCCAGCTACCAAGGACGGATCGGGGTAGAACCCTCGTTTTTGCAGAGGTAGTTAGAGAAACGTTGTTCACACTGAGAAACATTGCAGTCTCATTTGTTTATTTGTGTACAGAATGTGGTACAAATGTATAATGACTTCATTATAACTAAGGGCGCATATATGTAATTACATTTATTTCCAGGAAGATTTGTACTTTATGCAAAATCTATAAAAAAATATATAAAAAAACAGGCATAGTGAATATATGAGATTTTCTATTTTTATAAAAAATAGAAATAAACCTGAAACTGGACAAAAAAACAAAAAACTAAACAAAAACAGAATAAAAATCTTTTTTAAATTAATTAGCTTATTACGAATCAAAATGAATAATAATAATAATAATAATAATAAAGGGCTTTGGAAAAGAACCTGTTTTGCGCGACATTGTAGTTCTCTAGTTTTTGGCAAGTACAGTAATACAGTAATAGTAGCCCTGTGCAGAGGGCAGAACTTCTGTTACTGTGTTATTGCTGTACTTGCGATAATTAAAGAGTTCTACAGACTGGGCAAAAACAGCCAGGGGGTGGATGTACAGGGTCCTTTAGAAGATATCTTCCCCTCCAGGTGATAATTCATTCCAAAATGATCAGATTATCATCCAAGAGCCTTTTTGGGATGATAATCTGTGGTTTCAGAAATGTATCTGGACACACATTAGAACAATTTTTCATCCAATCTGCTATAATTGGAGAATTGACACAATAATCGTGTGTGGCAGCCCATTTGGATCTATAGAAAATACTATAAATGTTTAGATGCTTTTGGTAATTGTATTTGAATCCTTTTTGGAAATTCTCAGAATGTGTAGTGTAAATGTGTATTTGATAAAATACAAGTCTGCATCAAGTAATAACAGTAATGGTTCTTTATGTAAAATTCATTCAAATCTAAATTGATCATAGGCTTATACCAAGTTAAAAGGTCCTGTATTCAGTGTAGGCAATCATTGAAATACATATGTGATTCTTCTGTTTTCTACTTACAGGTGGCTTTACTGTTCAGTCTTACGAAGGAGCTCAAAAACCAACCCTGATGGATCTCATGCGAGCCCAGGCTAACAGATTATTTGAACTGCCTTGCAAAGACCATGATTAATGAAAATGAGATTATTTCAGTGCTAAACCTTTAAACCTATTCCCCCCAAAACTCTGTTAATCTAATGTTTATAGCTTTTATGAATTACCTACATCCCAGAACGGACTAATTTGAACCATGTCTTACTGCAATGTCTGTCAATGTTGGTTTATCACTCTGTTATGTAAATATCACCATGATCAACTATAATAAAGAGATACATGGAGATNGTGAGGTTTGTTATATACTTCCCTGTATGCATTTAGGTGGCCAGTAAAATAAGCTGCTGGCTCAGCAGATGGCGCAATATGGCTTCCTGTGTAAGGATGGCATAATCTCATTCCATTTACGTGTATTTGTAAAGAGTTTGCACATGGAAAGTCTGTTAGATTTAAGTTATTTGTATGCATTGTGTGTGCTTATTTATCATTGTGCCTACTTTAATGGTTTCAAATAAACGTGATACATGAGGCTTTGTTTTCGACTTACAGATTTTTATTACGATCGATAACTTGGAAAGGGTTTGTGCAGGGTGTTATGTTATTTGATGTGACATTATATCATTGTAAAAGTTGTTTCACCAGTATGTATTTATGTCTTTATTTACTGGTTATGTAGAGGTAAGTTGTAAGTACACAAATGTACATGAGGTAATATATTGAGCAATGGCTGCAGAGACCCATAGCTCCTGGGAGTATGCTGCACTCTGACCTCTGCACTGCCCTGGCAATAGCTGCATCATGTACTAGCATAACTTTGCTCTTTAAGTGTAAAAATACATAGATAACAATTGATGTAAGTATCTGCCATAGACTAAAGCTGTCAACCTTGGTAAATCTGTCCACAATTTAAAGGATTTATTATTTTCTCTAATGATTCCTGTTGTCAGTTCAGAGTTGCCGATTTTCTCCCTCCAGCAGCCCTGCTCCTTCCACTGTAAAACTCTTTTGACTTTAGTCGTTCATCGGGCCCGATTCAATGTAATGCAACAACAACAACAGGAGACAGAATCACAGACAGGAGAAAGATGTCCACCAACTGCCCAGTGTCCATGAAGAGAGGAAGGCTGCTGACCAGTGGCGCCAGAAGGGCCTTCATCTTTGTCATCACTTTCTATGTGTAACACAAAATGAAGAGAAATAAGTAATTAAACATAATAAATTTTGTCGAACATGATATTGCAGCCAAGTTTTGTTTTTTGAGGTGCAGTCGAGCTGCTGTCCCTATTTGCTCCTGCACATCATCCTCCCCGCCATATTTCTTTGTAAAAAAAGGGGAAAATAAAATACAGAGAGACAGTCACACTCAGACACACTCACAGACAATCACTCACACAGTCATTCACAGACACACTCACAGACACACTCAGACACACTCACAGACAGTCACTCACAGACACACTCACAGACACACTAAGACACACTCACAGACAGTCATTCACAGACACACTCACAGACACACTCAGACACACTCAGACACGCTCACAGACAGTCACTCACAGAGTACACAGCACACAGTAATCACTATAACCCTCCAACTAATCGAACACTAGCCAATACCTCCTCTCTCCCTGTTTTTCGTTGACTACACACTCCACTATAAAAAGGAAATTGAGTTTTTTATAGTGTGTGCACCATTGTTAAAATGGTGCACACAAAATGCTGTTTGTAGGCGCGTTCTTCGTTAACATAATGGAGCTAGTTCGCGCAAGATTTACAACTCGGCCATCTGAGAATTAAACCCGCCCAAAAAACACACCACAACACACCACATGAGATTACATGACAGAAACATCTCGACCATTAGTAAATATTACAACAAGCACAAAAATCACGAGATACAGCGAGTTTGGATGAGAAATTCTCTCACAAAAGCCCTTTGGTAAATTTTCCCCAAAATCTTTACGCAAGATATCGAAAGTATTTTGAGAATGCCACTACAGTACTTTAAATGAAATAGTTTCACATGGATGAATATTGATGATTTGGAGATGCCACTTGCTGAATTTCAAGACAGCATCTTTATTCAAGTGTTCAATCCAATCTGAGGACCACCGGGCCCTCCCTAGAGCCTACCCTAAGGGTGCACACGATTCTGTAATTATACCAATACTGGTTTTCCCTTATAAACTGGATATATGTAGTCTCCTAAATAAATTTTAAAGTGCATTGTCAAAGTGTTTCAAGTGTTTGTTGATTTGAGTTTCAAACTTGAGAACCTGGAAAGAAATCATTTGGAGAATGAAGAATGCCACTACGAACAGGAAATTTGGAGTGCTTGGAACCTGTGGTCGAAGTGGAAATTTAGAAGTGCTGGTATAGACATTTAGAAGTGAGGGTATGGAAACACAAAATATAATAGAAGTCAATGGAGATTTTACGTTTTTCAATTACTTCAGTTAGAGAAGAGCCGGTATGGCATGCCCCTGTATATACCCCCACTTTGAGCCCTGCTTGCAACAGATTACCAGACACTGTTAGTGCCCTGAAAAATTTAGGAATGACTTTACTATTTTTCCCTTAACATATTTTTGTGAGACCTTATTCTCAGCATTAAATTATATTAAAACAAATAAAAGAAACAGTTCACAACACAACCCTGCAATTGAAGAATTGGCAAATGGAATTCAGCAATAGTAAAGTCTCTTTTCTGAATTATTTGTTTTTAAACTAATAAATATAATACATATATTAAAAATATACCTCTTTCTTTATTAGGGCTGCAAATTATGTAAAACAAATTACAATCTAACACAACATTTCACAATGTAATAATGAAATTTACCCATATACAACATACATATTCTATCAAATTATCATCTTAGTGACCACCACCTATTACTCTGATTATCGAGGGGCTGCAAAGTGCCTCCAAAACCACCGGCCTACCGGGAATATTCCCTGTAAGTCCTATGGCCAATCTGCTCCTGATAGTTTCCTTGACTCTTCCATGACAGCAAACTCCTGGGTTAATCCCCATCTTCAGGCCAGGGCCTAAATTCACTAAGCGGAGAGTTTGTTGGTGAATTTGAAAGGTGGTGAAGTTGCCCAAAGCAACCAATCAGATTCGAGCTTACATTCTCCAGTATGCAAAATGAAACTGAGAGCTTGAATCTGATTGGTTGCTATAGGCAACTTCACCACCTTTCAAATTCACCAGCAAACTCTCTGCTTAGTGAATTTAGGCCCAGGACAGGAAATGATGAACACCGGTAGTATAGGTACCTCCTCCTCTCTTCATCCAATGTATTCTGAAAAATTCCAACTCAACAATTAATAACACAGGGTGGGAAAAATGTGTGCTGTCATGGAAGAGTCGAGGAAACTATATTAACAGGTATAATATGTCGCTTCCTCTTCCTTCTCATAGCAGCACACTCCTGGGTCATACCCAAGCAATGCCAAATATGGGTGGGATATATAAGCAAATTAATAGCAAATTAAAGATTGATATTGTGCTAACCTAGACGACTGCACTAAGAACTTTGCGGCCATAGCTTGCCTCACACCATTACGATAGTGCTTTGAAAAAGTATGCACTGAGGACCATCCAGCTTCCTTGCATAACTCAGATATGGACTGCTCCCTTCTCTGCCCATGATGTTGCTACAGCTGTAGTTAAATCCTATCTGGAGCTTGAATGCCCTTAATTCTGTAGGCCTCACTGATACAGGATCCCACCCACTGTGCAATAGTAGATTTAAAAGCTGGGCTTCCTGTGCCTTTGACTATAGAGAGGACAAACAATTGTTTTATTCTATTAATAGATGCTGTTCTCTCTACCTTAAGAGAGCTGGAGGCCAGTCCCATGTTCATACCTGTCTGTAAGAAGTCCAAAATTGTGGAAATATCCGTATACAATTGTTGTTGCCTGCACACCAGTTTACGTAGACTTTTCAGATCCGGTAATAAGTCTTCGAAATTGAAGCTTTCATGGTTTGTCCAGTGCCATTTGTAGAATGTGTGGGAACCACAACCTCCTCTGTCCGTATGGCAGAATCATAATTAATGTGGTGGGCTCCATGGTTAGATTCTTTAAAATATAAAATTTACCTAGCTGTAAGTCCCACTATATTGACATGGCATCTACTATATACGTCTGGGGCTCTAGGTACCTTGAACAATATGTGGCTACCTTTTTGTTGTTGTACATCACCATCAAATCTATCTCTGGATTTCCCCACCTGCGGGTGATCATATTGAATGTTAACTGAACTCTCCTTGATGGTTGATGAAGGACACTACTGTCTGATTGTCTGAACGCACCATAACTGATCTTTGGTACAAATGACTTAGGAAGTGATGCTGCGAAAACTGCTGCCATCTCTCTTTTTTTAATGCGCCTTTATGATACGGATAGACCACAGACCTTGTGCTTACTGATCTTCTAGTACCACTTCTCAGCCTGTGGTACTTGCATTCGTCGTCAGCGACTACCAGCGTAGTTCTTTTCTTGCCAGATTTTCTGAATCCTTATGTAGGCGCGCCCAGGTTCTATTGTCGCAGACATTAGTCCTAACACTTCCATGCTGTGAGACAACCTTCAACATGCTTTTATCAGTTTTGTTTTTTTTACTTGTGTTAGGAACACTGTCATGGAGGTAGTATCCAGAATTGCTTCTAGGTACTTTATTTGCTGTGAAGGTACTAATACACTTTATTTGATGGTTTATGATCCACCCATGCAGCTGTAGTTTGTACAACACCAGTCTTGTTTGATGTGTAGCCTGATTGAGAGTACTTGCCCCTATTAGGATGTCGTCCAGAAGAGTTGAGCTTTTCTGATGATGTGAGCCTGCGTTCACTAGGCTGATTCACCAGAGACAAAATTGTGGTGCCCACTTTTTCCTTAGTGCCTGAGCAAGTGCGGCCAACTGCCTGACGTCGCTTCCTGCGTGCCCTCATGTGATGCAAGGACGCACATTGGGAAACCTTTGGCTGTACTCCGCATGTGTGCCGGCACATTAATTTGTCCCTTCTAAATCCACAACAGCTGTTTAGGAGGCTGCAGCATCTGAAACCCAGAGTCTAAGGTAAGGACCGCCATTACTGCTTATTTTTGTGTTTTATTGGTAATGCTTATTATTATATTCAGTAAAGAAATCTACATCATAGTCTTTGCTACAAGTAGTTTTAATTTGCTGTTAATTTTTATTTTAATAGGTTTTATCTCGTTATTTCCCATTTATTTGTCTTGATTGTTCAGCTTCAGAGTAGCCTTTCTTAATAAATTGTTCAGCTAGATTTTGTGCTTGTATGTTATACAATTAGCTGTCAGTGATATTTTGTTTTAGTCCCTTAAACTGGACAAATAGGTCACCAATTAACCCATTTATATGGCATCCACCCTTTCTATATATATCAAATGGAATCTGACAGTTCTGAATAGTATATATTGAATCACTTGGATACATGTTGATATCAAGAAAATTTACTTCTTTCCCACTAATTTGGAAGTTGAATTTTTTATAGAGATTATTACTATTATTATTATAAAGATCACAAAACATTTTTAAATCCCTGTCTTTATAAACAGTTGTTTCTAAACTACTACCAGGACACTAGATTCCTAAGAAATTTGCATTACTGAGGGCAAATGTAGTGCCCATTGTTGTCCCTATTTTTTGTAAATAAAGTGATAAGTTTAAATTGAAATAGTTATATGTCAGAATGAATCAAATTCCATTTGCTATACTTTCATTTTTTGTCTTAGTCATTGTATCCATATTTATTTTTACCCATTCCAGATGACCCATGGCCCTCTCCTCCAGTGATCACAAAATATTGTTAGCTTTTCACTACAGTGATAGCCAACGGAAAAGGAAACCTCTCTGGGTATCACAGGCAATGGCATAGCTACCAGGATGTGCTTACTACAGGTCCCAGACCCTCAGAAGAATACAGTACTCTGGGGAATGGTTAAACTATAACACTATACCGCCTTCTTCCCTCAGGGATTCCTGCTGTGCTGTCAAATAACAGAGTGGGGGTTAATTCTGCATTTGTGCTTTGTGTTGCAGGTGCAGTTGAGCCCTGCCTGGGGCCTACTAAGTGGAGCCCCCCTATACAAAAGTATGGGGCATTGTCTACGTCCGCTTCCAATCACAAGGTGTTATGTCCCAATGCAACATGTGTCTGAACGTTTTTAGTGTATGTGCTGGGATAAAAAAAATGTTAACACATTCAAACAATACATTTAATAAATGAAAAGACACCAAAATATAATACCTTACATTCAATATCCTACACATATGTGAAAAGCTGTACAAAGCGCATTTCACACATGGCAATAGTAGCCTCGAGCCTCTTGATCTGGATCTACTCATTATCATTGATACAACGCAGTAATCCATCCAGAATAGTGCAGTTTCATCTCTCATTTCTTTTCCTCCACTCTGCGAAACTTCATTTCCGTGAACTTAAGGGAATACTGAATGCTCTTAAAGGTTGACCATGAGATCCCGCCTTTCTTAGTGTGCTGGCCCCGCAGGTATTCTCCATTCAGGGAGGAGTCAAAACAGGCCTGGTGCCACCAGGGGGCGGAGTAAAATACAGCACAATTAACACGATTGCTCTTATCATTATCATTATCGAAGGTTGAAAACTTTTGGTTGTTGTGCAAAGAGAGGGAGTTACCTGCGAGGATACAAGCAGTAGGTTCAGCTGTTTTTGTCATACAAAATACATAAACAATATTATATTTACTACGTTACCTCTGTTTTCTTGTTACATTACATTACATTATTCCCCTAATAACAAAGGATGGGAACATAAAGAGGTTACGTCCATCGTGTTACCTGACTAAGAGGGATCAACCATGTCTCATTTCAACCCCGTCCCTCTTATGTCTGGTTGAACTGGACTATGCTCTAAGTGACAGATTCTCCTAAAGCTCTGAGTATGCGCAGTCAGTAAAACACCGCAATACACTGGAAACAAACCACAGATGAGTGCTTGGCGTCACAAGGCCTTCTTCAAGAAAATTGCTATTTAGTTTACTATTGAACTAGAATTTCTGCTTTCTTTCTGAGAGTGATTGTAAAACCTTCAGGAGATTACCACCTGGTACGTAAATGCTGTATTACCTGCATTACCTGCCTCGTACTCCCCCACATATAGTGTGTATTTTTCATATTCGTCTCCGAGACGAAATTTTTTGTATACAGCATATGTGTGATTACTTTCGAAGTCTTCCAAATCCACTCGAAGATCAAAGTTACCTGTGAGTGATAAAATCAAACATATATATATATATTTATATATATATGATATATAATAATAATAAATACATCACTAATTTTATCATATCACTTATGATCGGGCAAATATGTCAATGAATAGTACATGGATCTGATATTCAGGAGCTAGCAGCAAGTCAAGGTAGGCCATTAGAGATGGACAGGAAGCAAGAGGCAGGGAGATATCAGGGCGGAGAGTCTGGAGGCTGGGCATTCAGGTAGAAGAACCACTGGAGCTATGTAGCGGTGTAAACCCCGAACCTGTCCATCACTAACAGGATCATTTCATCCATGGAATGGGAAAACTCCACCCTTTGGAGCCACTCCGAGACCGATGAGAGGTGTGAGAGAGTGCCAGTGGATGGGAATCACTGCCCAAGTGGCGTCGCTGAGTGATAGGAGGGAGCATTTCAGAAGCTTAAAATGGGGTGAGAGCCCTCTTAATGTGCGAGCTATATCTGGTGGAGGAGAGAAAATTACAAAGCTGAGCATAGGACCAGTAGGAGGAGGATAGGAGCGAGTGCAAGGATTGCAAATCAGAGAAAGAGGCCTGAGATCGGGAATATAAGACATGGCAGAAGCGAGAGAATCCGACAGCCGACCAATCCGCCAGGTAGTGGGGCTCCACATCTGTGGTAAAATCTATGTTGTAGCATAGAGGGGTGAGGGGGAACGCTTGGAGGATGGGAGCCAGGGCAGGAATTGCAGAGGTGTCTGGGAAAAACTGTACTCAATGGAGAGACACTTTAGGTTGGGGGAGGCATTTGTCCAGTCCAAAACACCACNGGAGGTGGACCATCAGGAGAGTTGCTTGGAGACACCCAACATGCTTGGAATAGTTCCTGAATATTAAACTTACTTAATAGAGAATTAGAGTTTCGAGTCAGTATTGTTTACAAATGCACTCTAAATGCATCATCTCTACTTTATCTTCTAAGTAACTCTGGTAACTTATAAATGCAGTATGCTAGGTTATTCTAGGTACATTCTATCCCCTTATATTCTGGGTAATAGATATTATAACCTGTTTATTGATCTGATAGGTGGCGTTTTACCCATGGAAGTCAGTGCGTGAATATTGTCATTTCCCAACCAAAACTCGCTCCATTGGTTTCCGAAGCCCCTCTTGTAGGAGTCCCAGTCACGATTAAAATCTACAGAGCCATCAGCGCGTCTCTGGAAGACCTAAAATATAGGGGTGTGGGTGTATTTCTATGAGTATGTCAGGGTTAGAGCATTAAGGACAATTATAATTTAGATTGTTTTAATAAAAAGCAAAGTGATGATGCATAACAACCAATCAGATTCCAGCTACCATCATCAAACGCACAATTTATAGTCAATTTTAAGTTTTATTTGAAACTTACGATCCATCCACCACCATCATTCTCCATATCACACATAACCCTCAGGGGCTTTCCATTTGGGAATATATAATACCATCCTGTAAGAGTCACCCCCTGTTCTTTTAGATCAACACAGTCCTTTACACCTAGGAAATAAACAGAGGACTCAAGTTAATGTTCAAAGTAGACTTAACTTCTTATAAGACAGACAAAAAGCTTAAGTGGCAAAGCATAGCATGTCAGTTACCTATTAAAAAAGCACAACACAGCAAGAAATAATAAAATGATATCCCAACCTCAGATTTCACTTACCTTCAAAGGCGTCACCTGTAAGTCCTATAAAAGGGATATAATTATGAATTAATATTTTTTCTTTAACTTGAGCTTATTGAAAGAACAAGGTGTCAGAAAAAGGCGGGAATAAAACAGGTGGTACATAAAAAAAATGGACAACAAGAACAGAGCAACAGTACAATAGGGGGGAGATGGGGGTCTCAGGATCAGGGCTCCACAGAGTACAGAACGTGAGAGAGGAGAGGGGGACTGGAATAGGAGTCCTTTCTAGAAGGGGGGAGGATTGCCGCATAGATAGGGAAGGGGGGGGAGGTGGGTTAAAGTCTTTGTAGATGCAATGAGTGGAAGCAAGGCTTTAGGGCATCAGTTAAGCTTATCCAGGGAGAGGGAGGCAGGGGAGATAGGATCAAGGGTCCTTGCGGATGGGATGAGAGAGAAGCATGCATAAGAGGTCAAAGACCTGGTCCCAAAACAAAGAAATCTTAGGGCAGGTCCACCATATGTGCAGGAAAGTGCCAGGTTGACCACAATCTCTCCAGCAGTGGAGGGATGCTGAGGGAAACATAGCAGCCAGGAATTCTCATCTGAATGTGGGCCCAAGTTGGCTTTTATGTATGTCCTGAGGACCAAGAGAGGAAGGGAGCAGTAAGCTGTAGATAGAAGAAATGAGATCCCGTCTGTGGGGAGAGGAGAAGCAAAGGGATTTAAAGCCCGTGGGTCGCACAGAGTGTGGAGCCAGCGGAAGGGAGTCAAGGAAGTAGCGATACAGGTCGCAGGGCAAGGAGGGGAATTTGGATTAGAGGTCGGGTGGGGTTAGCCAACAATGGTTTTGTAGGAGGTCTGGTAAAGTGAACACCAGCGTGACGCAAAGGAAGGGAGAAAGCATGAGAGGTGTCCGGTGGGTAGGCAAGGTTATTCCAGAGTGGGGACAGGGGTGAATATGGGTTGGGGAAGATAGTTTGCATTGACATGAGTTCCAGATAAGGGAAGAGAATTTGCCTGGCGAAGAGAATGTGGCAGTACCATGGCTGAGGTGGGCAGGCCAATAGTAAGCTTGGAGGTCCGGATAGAGGAGCTTAGGGAGGATGGTCACCTTCACAGCAGTGATCCTGCCCAGCCAGGAAATTATAAGGGGACGTCAGGCAAGGAGGTCTGCATGGATGGTCAGAAAGTTTGCAGCATAGAGAGTGTCGTAGGAGTTTGTCAGCAAGATTCCAAGGTACTTTAGTTTCCCCTGCCACCATTTGAAGGAGAAGGTAGAAGAGAGGGCAAGGCGGTCACAGAGAGGCATAAGGAGGAAGATGACCTCAGATTTGGCCAGATTGATCTTGTAGTCTGACAACTGGTGGTAAGACCCGAGGAGGCGGAAAAGGTTAGGGACAGAGATCAGGGGGAGCAGGACATCGTCCACGAAAATTTGCTTATATTCACAGCCCGCCACCGTGATGCCAGATACATCAGGGAAACCTTGAATGGCAGCCGACAGGGGATCTATAATGTGTGCAAAAATGAGCGACGAGTTGGGCAAGAACCAAAGTGTTCGAGAGTGCAGGATAAAAAGAAAAATGCGGTCGGATGCTTTTTTCCGCATCAAAGGAGAGAATAAGGGCAGAGATGGACGGGATGCACGCTATATGGATGAGCAATAATTTTTTGGGTATTATCCCTGGCCTGATGGCCCAGAATGAAGCCCTCCTGGTAATCATGAATGAGAGAGTGGAGGAGGGAATTAAGGCTGTTGGCTAGGATTTTGGCATAGATCTTGAGGTAGACAGTAAGGAGAGATATGGGGCTGTAGCTGGCACAATTGTGAGAATCCTGGCACAATTGTGAGGATCCTTAGATAGGAGATAGGAGAGTGTGTTAAAGAGTGTGTGGAGGTGGAGAGCAAGTGTTGCAGAGAACTTTTTATAATATAAAAAGCTGTCGGGCCCGGTGCTTTATTCAGTTTCTGGCATTGGATGGCTGCCAATATCTCCTCCAGGGTGATAGGGGCATTCAGAAAAGCAGTACCTGCAGGGGAGAGATGGGGGGAATGCAGCCTAGATATGACGGGGGTCGCGCACCAGGTGGCCTGAGAAGGTACGGATAGCAAGGAGGTTGTGGGCCAAAACCTTGAAGTTTAATTAGGTGGCGAATACACTTTAGGCTTTGTGGTCCTTGTCGTGGTAAAGCAACAAACCACCGAAGTTTGTTGGCTGCCTGGGCAGAGAGAAGGATGTTCAACTCGCCACGGAGTCTAGTAATCTTGGGCAATAGGGCATGGTCGTGAGAAGTCTTGTGGAGGAGGTCGAGGTCATCAATGGAAGACGTGAGCGTAGGGATAGCAGTAAGGCAGGCACGCTTAACACGGGAGGCATGGGCGATGAGGTGACCATGTATCATAGCCTTATGGGCATCCCATAGTGTCATGGGGGAGTGGCATTGAGCACAGTAGTCTGTGAGGGCAGATTGAAGTTGTGGGGCAATGGTGTGGTCACGAAGAAGGGACTCGTTGATGTGGCAGGTGGCCCGAGGGGGCCGGAGAGCCAGATCAGAGAGGTCTGCAAAAATTGGAGTGTGGTCCCACCAGGTACAGGGATGAATGGTGGCATTGTGCAATTTCAATGTAAGGTCGTGGCTGAGCAGGATCATGTCATGTCTGGAGTAGGAGCAGGAAGGAGAGGAAAAAAAAGTACAGTCCCTGGCAAGGGGGTCGCAGACCTGCCAGTGGTCAAAAAGGTCTTAGGAATGCATGCAAGGCTCTGGCGTAGGGGACATCGGTCGAGTTCGGGGCAGACAAGGCTGTGGGTGACCAACAAGAGAGGGCAGTTGAAGTCCCCAGCAACTATCAGTTCCCCTTGGCGATGGAGAAAGGAGGTCCCCTAGGCACCGGAAAAAGTGAGGCTGTATGAATTATTATTTTATGCAAAGTTTGAGTGTCTCAATACATGAGATGGTGAATATGACTTGCATAACAATAATTTGTACAAATGAGACAAATGTTGAATATTTTGAATGTTAATTTTGAAGACGTTAAGCATAGAGAGGAGGCAACATACCACGTAATCCGGGGAGTCCAGCTATACCCGGATGTCCTGTTGAGAGACGCATAATGGATTAGGGTTAATTAGAGCAAAATCCAATGTAAGACAAATGGATCGATGACACCTGTACTAAATCCAGTTTATCGCTGTCAAGGTTTGTCATTGTGATTGTTAATGATGATATACATCATCCTTGTATTGTACAATGCACTTAATCATACTGGGTGAAGGATAACTAGTCAGTTTAGTATGGTCTGTGTAATTCTGATCTGCAAGCAATGAAAATGAGTTGTGCAATCAAAGTGTAGCAATACTTATAAATGTTGTTGTAAGACCCACCCCCTATTCCACATGGCTCCCTGCCCCCTTGTTATTTTTCAACCCTGGTCCTATAAGCATAGCCACACCATATCATGCCACCATACTGATCCTTAATGGTAGTGTAGAACATTGCGTTGACTTTACCATCAATTCCAGGAAGTCCGACAAATCCAGGGCTTCCATCTTCCCCGGACTCCCCTATAGAGAGAGAAGGCCAGTGAGTGTGTCTGAGAACCTTCTAGAGAGACATCTATAACCAAAAACATACAGGGAGCATCCTAGTGACAGTAACCCAATACAGAGAGCATCTTAGTTATTGTAACCCAATACAGAGAGCATCATAGTGACTGTAACAAAATACAGAGAGCATCTTAGTGACTGTAACAAAATACAGAGAGCATCCTCGTGACTGTAACCCATACAGAGAGCATCCTAGTGACTGTAACCCAATACAGGAAGCATCCTAGTCACCACCACTCAATACCGAGAGCATCCTAGTGACTGAAACCCAATACAGGAAGCATCCTAGAGACTGTAACCCAATACAGGGAGCATTCTAGTGACTGTAACCCAATACAGAGCGCATCCTAGTCACCACCACCCAATACAGAGAGCATCCTAGTGACCACCACCCAATAAAATCTATCCCTGTCTATAACTGACATCATATTCTTCTTGGGGATGGGCTTGCATGAACAGACTGGTTCGGCATACATATAAGTCAACTCGTATATCTCCATTCCAGGATGGCCTGACACCTCTAAGGTGACTTAGTAAGGGTCTATATGATAAGCTGGCAGTCACCGCTGTTGGTTGTTATCACCCCTTGAGGTGTCCGGTTGTAGGAATCTCCCTCTTACCTTTTTCACCCGAAGATCCACGCTCTCCAGGAATCCCAGCATCCCCTGTGTGCAGAGAACCATAGAGAAAGCTCACCGGACTCACCAAACTGACTGCACTCTGGACAGATTTATACACAGACCAACCAATATAAATATATACATCAGGGCTGCATCTGCTATTAATACTTTATTTCTGTTGCCCAGACTCACTGCTTTTTGTCTAGCTAGATAAACTTCAATATTTACTAATACTCACCAGTCCATCATAGATATATTTATGTACACACACACACACACACACATACGCACACACACACATGCACATACACTAACACACAGCAGCCTATAGAGTGTAATTTGCTTTTATATTCTTTATAGGTTTGATCTTTACTATTTGTTATTTCAGATGCAGATGATGGTGATTTCATCAGATATAGAGGGCATGACAGCGACAGACACTTTCAGGGTGCCACTAGTAAGAGGGAGCACCCATACTATGACATGAGTAAGAATGAACACCCACTTGTAATCTCAGTCCTCCTTAGTATTTTTGTGCTTATATGTCTGGGTGGGTTATTTTGTGTTCCAATTTTTGCAGTCTGAATTGCATTCTTTTGTCATGTGAATCAGTGCCATCTACTTACCTATTTCTCCATCCTCCCCGAAGGGCCCTATTAACCCTGGTGGCCCCTGAATTCCAGGACACCCGCGCAAAAGGTCCAAACTATCCTTCCATCTGTCTACAACAAGGTTCACATCTGTAAAACAGAAGGGGTAAATGACATTTCTGCAATTTACCAACAAATATTATAACTGATACGGTGCAAACTTTATCCTAAATATTGTAAATATTAATGCTTATTAACAGATTTTTTATTGATCATGGTATTACTGAGATGTATATCTCACCCCCCTGTCATTAACTATGTAATTCTCACTCCCTGGCAATGAATACAATAATAATAATATATTTATATCAATTGTTAAAAAATAAATAACTGTTTTGTTTGTAACAAACCCCATATTACAGAAAAATAATGCACAATATAACTAATAAAATCTGCAATAAATACTTATAATATGTATAGAACACCCTCCTAACCTGTCAGATAATTATAACCTCTCTCTGTCCCTGATCATTATACTCTGTCTTAAGTCCTGATAATTAATATCCTATCTATGTCCCTAATAATCAGAACATCTCTCTGTCCCTGATAATACATACATACATACTCATATCTCATGTGAATCCAGAACATGTGTGTGAAAGTGGCAGTGATGCGGTGACTGACCCTGGCATGTGTCCTCAGCCTGGCAGAAGGTGGCAGCGAGGAGGGCACACAGTAATTCCACGACGGGTCTTCTCATGGCTACGTCCAGTCTCTTGTGCTGTGTCCTGGATGTTATAATGCTGGGAAGAGCATTTACCTGAATAAATAACAGGGAAATGTGTCGCAACCCAGGACATATCGTCACAGCCAAACAAGAGGCTCTGCAATAACACACAGGACTCAGAGAGCTGTGGATGAGGCAGCTAAGTGACACCTTATTAAAGTGGCCACAATCTTTTTACTTGGACTCATTCTAGCCAGTGTGTGCAATATCAAGGGTGTAGTATTGGCAGAATGGGTTCTGGACATAGACCTGATAGGTGACTAGAAGAGGAGGGTGAACCAGGTCTCCCGGTATCCTGGTACATATGCAAATCTAGTGAACTTGGGCTGAGGCAGAGATTTCATGAAAATCCCTGTCTCAGCCCTGATCATTACTATCATAGGTGGTGCATGAGGATGTTGATCCTGCTCATTGTCAGGAAACTCCAGCCCCCTCTTCCCAATCATAAAGCCACCCAAAAAAAACCCATCAGCTCTCCCCAGTCGTATAGCCGTGAAACTTCCCCACTTCTTCTCTTTCGCCAAAGTGACCATTCTTCCTCGAGTCTCTTTGCCGCAGAAACCTCCTCCTGTTACATTGCCCTTTCACTTACACAATTGCCACAGGAAGATGTTCCTCAAAGTAATGCCCCCTGCTTACCCCGCACTCTCAGAGTAGTGACTACATGAGGACTGCATGTCCTAGCATGCGATGTACAATACCCTCCATAATTCAGAGGGGCTACAAGCCCTAGCTTGTCCTACCTGGCCATAATAATAATAGGCAGGGGAACTACAAATCCCAGCATGTCCCTGTCTGGCTTCTCCATAGAATAAACATTGCCTAGAGGAGATTTACATGGGAATCAATCATTAGCTCATACCTGTGGTAGAATCAATATTAAAATTCAAAGTGTGTGATAATATCTCAATAGTTCTTCAGTTCTGCAGTAAGTTAAAGATCAGAAAGGTTGCACAATTCTTGTGAAATTCAGACTTTGGTTCAGTGCCGTCAAATATATCTGTGGGATGGCCACAAATTCACCAGGGCACGGTGTGACACATACAGGCATTGTATGGAAAACCCCCAGTGGAGAAGAATCAGACTTGCGTTAGATTTCAAGAATTTATTCATCAATAAACAGTTACTTAACTCTAATTTGACTCTAATTTACTCTAAATGTCTTTCTTAGCAAAATATTTCAGCTTCAATTATAGGTGTCAGAACAATGAGAATAACTATTTCTTACACTCTATAACAGGTTGCCTTGGCCACAGTCACATGACACTTATGCACAGTCCCGGATAGCTCGCTCCTGATCAGGGGAAAGGCCCCTAGAGTTCTGACAAATGAATGCATTTATTTCAAGGCCAGATTTGTAATCCCAATGTAGCAGTTTGTACTAGAATTATGAAACACACTTAAACTGTACCGCATTGCATGCAGTGAGTGCCCAGTGTTATCCTGGGTTGCAGGCCGGGGTATACCTTCACTAACGTGGCTTGTAACTTGGATGACTCTCAGTGCTCAGCAGCAATTGGGGTGCTTTCGAGGTTTAGAGAGATCTCAGTCACTATGGCACAGGGGTGTCGAACGTTTGTGAGCTGTAATGGCAGTTTCTAACTCACTGCCGCTTAGCGGGGTAAGATGGCAGAGTAGCGTTTACTTAAGGGAGTGTGTGCTGACAGTACTTAAGTCCAGAATGACTCCCAAGACTTCCTTGTTACTGAGTTAAGTATCTTTTGCTAAATGTCCCCTTAACCTGGTTACAGACAGGGCCGCCGAGAGGGGGGGGGAGGGGGTACAATTTACCCGGGCCCGACCACCGGGAGGGGGCCCGG
>JABWIB010007787.1:7670-20993 GCA_016617825.1 Platyplectrum ornatum
TATATATATATATATATATATATATATATATATATATATATATATAATTAGACCACTAAGCACCTGTCATAACTTTCACGTAGGAATGCTTCTGGCAATACTGGAGCGCTGTGGTGCCATTCCCGAGGTTCAAATCATCAACGGCAAAACAGTGGGCGCAGGTACCGTGGCTGCTGGGTATCAGAACTTCATCATCTCCATAGAAATGCTGTTTGCCGCTATTGCCCTGCGCTACGCCTTCACCTGCCAGGTGTACAGGGAGAAAAAGGAGAACTCCACAGGTATGGTCATAACATCTAGACGGGTGACTGTCTAATTGATGATTGTCATTCATTGAGTTCATCACCATGGTGTCAGCATGCTCAGGACTGTGTATAAAACTTACCAATGCAAAGAAATCCATTCCAGTCTATCCAGATGTAAGAGCTAGGATATGATACCACAGAGGAAATGGGTTGAGTCTGCAAGTGACTCACATATTTTCAGGAATTTCCATTTAAGATGGGAAAACTACCGTGTTTCCCCGATAATAATCCAATCATGGCCCCCAAGTGCTGCTGACATTATGACACCTCATTGTTCCCCCAAGTGCTGCTGATATTATGACACCTCATTGTGATTTAAATAGGGCTTAATTTNGGGGGAGGGACCTTTTCCATTTTTTCAACATTTGAAACAGGACAGGGAACTTATTATGGCTATAGTATTGCATAGCGAGCGTGCTATTCTACCACATATCAATCCGGATCCGCCATCATTTGAACTGTGAATCAGTTGCAAAGTGTGAAAGGTAGGGTACTGAGGTCGTAAGCCTCTGCAAGGGAGAGGAGTGGATCTCGTTTGGCATTGAATTATGATATAACTGATTACATGTCCTATATTAAAGCAGAAAAATATATTTGAGGTTAGAATGCCATGCAGCGTTATCAGTAAGGAACATCGATGGGAAACTATATCACGGANTAAAGAAGATAACATAATTCAGTGGGACCGGGATTTTTACCCAGTGGTGCTAGGACCCGGGCAAGGTTATAAGGAGGTAGTAGCTGTACTTTTATTTAAACCACAATGGTGCTTGATCTTATTCCATAGTAATTGGTACTCCCCAAAATAGAACAAATAAAGTCACGCCTTATTTTGGGCCTTTTACAGCAAAGTACTGTATTAAAAAAAAAATGTTGATGTAATGTTATTTGCCCATCAGCCATTTAATATCATGGAGTGTACGACTGCCAGGCAAACACACAAGAGAGACAAAAGATTAGTTAACAATGAACGTGTAAATGAATGAGTTCGGCCTTATGTGCGTGTACTGCGCAGAGGTATCCCAGGGTCAAGGAATCAGAGGGGCTACAATGTACAGCAAAATACAATATAAAGAATAAATAAAGAGAAAGTAATGACTTGGATCCGGNTTTCGTTGGACTCTTGTTGAATTCAGGTTGTCCTGTTTGGTTGGTGGTCTTTGTTTGCAACATTTCTTTGACTTCACTGATACCTTAGATTGTATTTGACCATAAATGCTTCACCATAAGCATAATATACAGCGCCTCGGAGTGTTAGTAATCTAATGTATGCTACGTAAAGCGAAAATAGTTTATCTCTCACCCTATCCCTTGTTTTACAGCCAATGTGGCCCCCATGCAGAGCATCTCCAGTGGCTTAAAGGAGACGATGAGCCCCCATGACATCGTACAGGACGCAATCCACAACTTCTCGCCGGCNTACCAGCAGTACACGCAGCAGTCCATGCAGGACTCCGAGCGCAAATCACAAGGCCAAAACGGCAATGCCGCAGCGAGCAATGGACACACGAGCAAGAAAAAAAGACAGAACGAGAAAATGATGCTTATTATATCGGACGACGAGCTCTAAGGCTCAACGCGGACACCAAATATGTTAAATAACCATAGCACCTACNCCCAGTTGTTACTGGCTTCGTTTACAGGGTTTTACAAGCAAGTGGACTTGTATCGGACCCATTTAGTGAGTGGAATACGTCTCCACAGACTGTGCACAGAGACATTGCTATACAATGCAGCAGCAGTTCATGACCATGCCATGGATGAAGCTATCTAGTGATATATGTGGCCAAACGTTTTTTGTTGTATNATTTTGGAAACNGATGATATTTGTGCCTAGAATACCNTTTATATTGTTTTTTTTNTCTTTTACAAATAATTTTTACANAATGCCAAATAATTATTAGACCATTTTCTATGAACGCCTGATTTAATTTTTCATCTGCAATCCAAAAGGAAGAAAAGATTAGAAACCCAAAGTGACATAATTTGTGTTATCATTGAGTCGACGTCCAAGGTCAGTTTCGCTGCTGGAATCGTCGTTAACGGTTTACATTGAAATTCTTCTCACACTCGACAATAACAGATGCAGAATAGTAATGGGACGATGCGTCAAAGTCATTTCATATCATCTGCTACACACTGGACTGGGTGCTTCTCACCAGGACTGATACAAGGATTTCATGGAGAAACCTGCGAGTTTTCTTTCTGTTGGACAATTACTGTTGGATGGAAACGGCTGTAACTTTTTCACTTGACGGCAACGGGAGTTCAGTAAACCTCTATCTATGATCTGTCATTATGCTGATGTGACGCAGCTTCTGCTGATGGGGGCGTTATTGTGTGCGAGTCTGGAAATGACAGATATTGATTACAAAGTTCCAGCCAAGAACAATATGACACTGTCCAGTAGAACCCAGATAGGTATTGTGTAATATAGAGAGTGCAACAGTTGGAACACACTGTGATCAACACGACCTACTGCTTCCTTTCTCTTTTCCGANATGAGTAGAGAATATGCTGCCAGCCCACAGAGGACCTTATAGCTTGGTGGAACCAGCGACTCATCATCATCAGTGCATCTAACCCNCTTCAGCTCAGGAATGTGAATCATTATCTTTTAATTTAAATATAAGAACATAAATATTTTTATATATTGAAATTCAGTTGAATAAAATGGTAACAAACATCCTAGTCATGATGATGTGAATTGTTCCGACGTGGTAGTTTATTCCTCCTTCGTAGTAGTTTCTAATGTACTGCTGTTAATTGTATATTGAGATTTTGGGTTTTTGCAACTCCAGAGTGCCTGATTTAGCATTTGTTGGCATTAAACTGCAGTTACTACACTGGTGACCATTCCTCTCCTGGTGTTGTCAACCTACAAGTCTCAGTATACTTTGCTGCTTTGTTGTTTGACAAGACCAGGAGAGATTCAGGTAACCTACTTCTGCACTAGAGGATCATTTTATCCCAATATACCACCCCCTCTATGTAGAAGTCCCAGACATAGTTGATACCTGGCAAAGCATGCTGGGACTTGTAGTTTAACAACATCTGGAGAGCCACAGGTTGCCTACCACCTGACCTATATCATTTATTTTTACATAGCTTTTTGTCATCTCTAGCAAGACATATTTTCCCCTCGGTACCATGTATAATATCAGCAATATTAGAAAAAGAAAAAACACTGGTCCAGGTACCTNGGGAACTGTGCTGATAACCTTACTGGGGTTAGGGTCAGGGTTACAACTGGTAAGTAATTTATAACCTTAGGAGGGAGCTCTTGTATATTTAAACTGCAATNTTATCAACTGCATCATAAAATTAGGATCGCAGGAGATCCAAAATAGGTTGAACTTGATGGACTGATGTCTTTTTTTCAACCTCAACAACTATGATACTATAATAGCAGAGAAGNGGATATCATGGAAGGGACCAACCGAGCACACCTCAGCTCCCTGCAAGATATACAGATCACTACAGCATTCCTGTGTGAAGCCTCCCTCAACGTGCTCCGAAGCTTGAGGACATCATCAGAAAATCCACTGGTGGTAGGTCCCCCTGACTACCACAGGATAGGGCCCTTACTTAGGAGGGGTTCCTATAGATCTTCCAACCCAGCCCCCCCTCGGAAGCTAGGGTTTAAAGGCTGGGGAGTAGTAATCGTTGGGGACAGTGGGCAGTTCCATATAGGNACCATCAATATAACATTTTTCCAGATGGAGTCCTTAAAGTTCATCCTTCTGGACCAAAAAGATATGAACCTTATCACAATAGTCCTCCAACAATCATCACGACAGACGCCAGTGCTTCAGGTTGGGGTGCATTCTGCAAGCACAACTTCGCCCAAGGAAAAAGGCCAACAGTTATTGACTCCAACATCAGGTAGATGGAGGTATTCTACCAAGCCTGCACGGTCTTTAAACCCGTCATCCTAGGAAAGTTTGTTCTTGTTCAGATCAACAANAAAACCGTAGGCTCTCCATCTACCCTGTAATACCCCGTTCAGACTATCCATCAATCTGAATGCCACCATTTTCACACCTGGGTCTTTTTACTCGAAGGGTCATTACCGTTCTTAGTATAAGTAACCGGATTCAATATATTAAACAATGTGTTCCTTTAACAGTTTTTCCATCAATTTCCCTACTACTGACGTAAGGCTTACTGGTCAGTAGTTGTCAGCTTCCATCTATATTCTATCCAGGTTCACTGACCACTTTTAGTTAATGTAGAACTGAGTGGATGCCACTGCTACTGTNCAAGCCAGTTACTGTAACTTGCTGCTGTTGCCAAACAACTTGAGTCAAAAAACTATCACACATGCTCAGAACGNTTCCTGACACACACCTCCAACAATGGCATTAGCTGTCATCAGAGCCTTNAAGGAGAATTTCCTTCCCACTGACTTCAGCACAAGTTTAGACGTCCTAGTNGCTGATTCAGCAAATGCCATGTCATGAAAGAATGTGTAAGGGATCCCAAGCCCGCATCTGTCTTTTCAAATAGAAATGTATAATTAGCAAGGATGATAAATAGGCTTTAGAAATTTCATAACGATACACAGTCTGGGTCCTGCTCATCTAAATAACAGCAAAATTAGAGTTTAAAGAATTTATATCCTCAAGCAATGTCAAAACAGGCAAAGCATTTATTTTTAGGAAAAATAAAGCTGCTGTGACTGTTAAGAACTGTATTTGAAGAAAGGCAAAAAGGTACAAAAAAAGGAGGCGTTATAGGACTGCAATAATAGGCAAAAAGATGAAAATAGACACTGCATGAATCTTTCATTNAATAAAATAATCAATAGCACATTTTGAAATATTAATATGGGCATGTAATCACTACACTAATTTTTTTTAAAATAAATATATATTTATTAGTACCAGAAGTAAACTAATACAAAAAACAAAAGTTGTATGTATATACGCAAATACACACCGCCAACATGAGCAATTTATATTATAGAAAAACAATTATGACTGTTCCATGTATACCCCTATTTTGGTTCCACAATTAATTACCAGGGAAGGGATAGAAAATTGTGGCACTCCAAGGCCTATATTTACTAAACAGCAGGAATGGGAAAGTAGTGATGTTGCTAATAGCAACCAATCCAAGAATGTCAGCTAGAATCTGATTGGTTGCTATGGGCAACATCTCCAAAGTTTAGTAAATATGGCGACCCTGCCTCTTTCGATTTCCATTTCCAGCTTTTAATATAATCTTTACTCTTCACTTACATTGCCATCTTTAACCTCTTTTCTCCCCATCCTTAGATCACACCNGCATCATGTAATTGGCTGCTGTCATAGAGATACGTACACAGTGCCTGGACTACATTTGTAATACAAAAAACAGTCATCTCCTGCAATTTAACATGGTTTTGCCCACTCATAATTTTATACTCGTAAGTTTTTTTTAGTACATTAATGACCACCTTTACAAACTTATTTTTTAGTTTAGCTTTTTAATTAAAGTCTTCCATTGTAGTCGATTAAAGATAAATCCACATTAACTCTGAGACTTCAATGAGAACTCTTTATTGGAAAGGTACAAAACCAGTCACAGCAGTATTATATACAGCAATAAATTACTTTGTGGCTGTCAGATCAGGAGAAATTGGTGCACACATACAGTACACAGGATTACGGTCTTGACATACAAACATAAATCCACAATTAACTTGGATATATCCCAATAATTTATTTTTTTTTATATTTATATATGTATAAAAAAAAAAGCAGCACAGGAAAAAAAAATAAAATAAATATTGAAATCAACCTTCTGAAAATCCAGAGAGGAATCAGGAGGCAATTTATTCTACATATGATCTCTCTTAAGGACATAAAAGTAATATATTTGACCTTGTGTTGTGTCTTTACCCAAAATGCCAAAACATTAACAAAATATATATTAAAAAACTGAGGCAATTAATCACATTTTTTTTTTAAAGAGCATAAAAAAGGTATAATAGACTGTGAAATGATGTTTACATCCAAGAGTGTTACATGATTTCACAGCTCTGGGTCTAATTTATATTAGAAACATAAAAGGGTGAGGTTTGAACAGCCATGAGGTGCGGTAACTCTTACAAACATGTGCAATAACATTGTAAATGCTCTTTCACTGTACAATCACTTTTTCACTTGAAATACCATAGTTTTGAATATCTGATATGAGAGGAAGGGAAAAAGAAGACTATGGCCTATATTCACTATGGGAATGGGAAAAGTGCAGATGTCGCCCATAGCAACCAATTAGATTCTAGCTGACATTCTCCAGTAATAGAAAAGTAAAAGCTGGAATCTGACTGGTTGCTATGGGCAACATCTCCANTTTTCCATTTCCCGCAGTTTAGTAAATTTAGGCCCAGGAGTAGAGATCTTTAAAACTCCACACCTAGGGGGTATATTTACTAAGCAGGGAGATTGCAGTGAGATTGAAACGAGGGGATGTTGCCCATAGCAACCAGATTCAAGCTCACATTCTCCAGTGTGTAAAATGAAACTGAGCTCGAATCTGATTGGTTGCTATGGGCAACATCCCCTCGTTTCAATCTCACCGCTTAGTAAATATACCCCTAGGTCCCATCACAAGTTGCGAGTGTTTTTCAAATTGACCACAACACCCAGCACCAGACAAGTGGAATACACATTGTGTCTGTATCATAATGGAAACAAATAGGTAAAATTAAATACATTTAAAAAGAAGTTCCCTCCCCCCTCAAATACACTTACAGCAGCATCTTAGCATTTACCCAAACGAAATGCACCAACAGCTACTACACGGACACAGCAATTGGGTACGTTGGTTTATATATGTACTTTTTAGATTAAGGCGAATGCACCATNTAATAGTTCTGAAGTGATATCAGCAGAGCCCGTGATATGTTACAGATTACTGGATGTTCTGTGGNTAGTCCTAAAGTCACGGAAATATATAACGTCTTGTTTTGGCAAATCGATTGTTCATACTTTAAATATACACAACAAGACTAGAAGGAAACAGCACAGATATATACCGGTGCGATACACTGGAAGGTATACAACGTGTCGACCCGTACGGGCCATGATATGACTTTACATTGACATAATCTCACGTGACCACATCCGAAGGCATCATTGTAAGATACACATATGTGATAAATACCTGGAAACCCTAAATGATCATCAGTTAGGAAGAAAATGCAGCATTTTTGCACCACCCCCCCAAGACAAACGTTACCGGACGACAGAACGACAAAACAACGCAATTTGAGTTCGCTCACGGCTTGGGACAAGGACAATTGCATTGGGTCACAGACGTTCATGTACACGACAGAAGTGCTAAACTGGGACAGAACAAGCCGCAGATAGGAGCGGGGGAGTCTGAGGGTAAGAGCGGACAATCCTTCGTTGTAGGAGATTTTATGAATGGGTTGTCGGATGGAGACAATGGGAATATTCTTCTCTTTAAAGGACCTTAACAGTCAAAGTCTGTTTAGATATTGAGTCGCCAACAGCTCAAACTCATATAACGGGTTATTTAGGTAATAAACATATGTTAAGGCAACCTTGGAAGTTTGTTCATACTGCAAGTGCAACAGGTTATTTAAGAGCGTCTCCATCTTCTGATGATGTAGTGGACACGAGCTCCTGCAACACGACCTATAAAGATTTATAATGCTTGTAATGTTTCATTTCTATAATAAGAATAACCTTCAATTTCAAAAGCAAGGCAAATCCAGCTAANAATATAATGAAGGAACATTGTAGAAGGAAGTAGCGAGTTGCAGGAGGAAACATGTAAGTGAATTATTTTGCTTTCTTAATGTTTACCGCCACTAATGATTAACAAGACTGACTTTCTTCCTTCTGGGGTACAGACGACATTAATGAAGCCAGAGAATAGCAATATGCTGGTTACAAAATAGTATCATCACTCCTAAATTCTTGTCATCCTTAATGCTGCCCTAATCCAATGTCATAGCAATCTGGTTGCTTTAAATTGAATGCATAAGAGGCATATCCCCTTCAAAAACACAACGAGAAGAGGACACACTGTCATATGCCCGNAGGGTCTATATAGTTAAACACATGAAGAGTGACTTAAGGGCATTTAAACAAGTTATACTGGAGACATTGAGGAAGGAGTGTAGTGGAGGGTATGGAAGAAGAATGAAATTCATTGACACACATTAAATTGAAATACAAAAAAGTATTAAGTCTTCAAAACAAACATTAAATATCATATTAACCCATAGATGACACAGAAGTACAGTAAGAAAGAAAGAAGGGAACATCATCCCCTTGCACACACCACAAGAGCCCAAAGTTCAGTCTTTACTTGCGGGTTGTTGTAGGATTCAAGGGGCTGCAGTTTTTTCAAATCGATTTATGATTTTGACGTCAATTCTGGCTGGTTATAGAGATCAAGGGGGAGAATCCGTTTCCTCTTACCCCGAAAAATATTATCTTCACAGTAACCCTTATATTTGCATTGTCTTCTGATAGAGAACTGCATAATTAAACTTCAATAGAAACAATATTACCGCCGCCCCCCCCCCATCTTAAAAAGAAAAAAACTCTCTGTATGATTAAACTTTTTTTTAAATCTCTCTTTAAATATTTCCATATGTTCCTTATGGATATCCAATATGGATTACCTACCATTACAATGGTATTAACAGCAAAATGACGCCCAGGTCCCTGTTCTCCCTTTTATGTTTTTGTGTTTTTTATTTTTATTTTTTTTTTAGCTTCCCACCCCTTCCCAGTAGTCGGTGAGGAGAGGAGTCACTGTTTCGGGCTAGCAATTTCGTAGCCAAAATCATTTGGCACACGTCAAATAAATAGTATTTAAAAACAAACAAACAATAATAACACACCTTTGTGTAGCAAATTTCAATCACAACTTTTAGGTATCATAATATTAAATNAATATAGGCTGGATAATTCAAATTTCTTTAAAACAAACGGCAAAAGTTCTTGTGAAACCACAGTCGAATGGTAGACAGACTGGGGCCTGATCCGGAGTTGCGCTTGCACTGATATTTAGGTGCATGGGTAGAGTAGAGCAAAANCATGTTACAATGTGAGGGGTGCACACACACGTTGCTCTTGCACAAGGATATGAAACTGCACAGCATTATGTTTAATCAGTAAATTAGACTTGAGCTAAGAAACTCTAATTCTTTTTTTTAAAGTGCATCCCCTGCGGTTCAATTTTTGGTTCTGCCCAGGTCTACACTTGCACCTGTTTTGCCCTTACTGGTGTTGGATCAGCCCCAGTTGGTTCCACTACATAAGTTCCTGAAGGTAAGAAGGTATATCTTCCATATATAAGAGGATAGGCCCAACTTTGCCGTTTTTTATAGCCTCGAAGGAACTATAGGTCTTGTGACATTATCCAGGGAATCTGACAAAATATAAATAATGGATACAACTCANACACCTTCAAAAACAAACACTGCTCTGTGTAGCTGAAATATCAACTTCTGATTGAAAATGGAGAACGCAAAATAAAGTCTGCTGTATACTGGATACTTCTGAAACAATGCTGAAGGCTGCAGAGGAGCAGACATTCATTGCATTCATATTGGACGTGACATTTTATTTAAAAGAAATAAGCAAATCTTTACAACTATCTTCAAACAAGTTCTGCTGCAAAGAGAGGACGAGCTCTATCACAGCTCGATAAATGCAGCCTATATCGTTTACTTGATACTAGACTTCCTATCTGTAGCACTATGAAACCTTCTAGACCGCCAAAACTAAAAGGAGAGGAGCGTCAATTAGTACAATTTGGCCAAACAGTAATATTTATTTATNTATATATATATATATATATATATATATATATATATATATATATATGCATTATTTCAAGCCTATGGACGGTCAGCCATGTTTTAGTTACGAGGGATACGTTAAAAACAATGGAGACAGCAAAGAGATTATAACATGTACAGCTGGTGAGTTTGCAATATCTGATAATGACAGAAAAGAAGATTGTGTTTCCCCATCGTCCTCAGATTACGACATGCTGCAAACATTTCTGACTGCAAGCTTCTGGAGAAAAACGCTGAACTGTTCCACAACTTAAGTCACATTCGTTACCACCTGCTCAATACACTCCGTGTGAGCCCTATGAACCCCTCTGACATAACAGACAATACAAAACACGTCGCCATCGCATCACCTCATGATCGGCTCATCACTATCAACCCTGATTGTTCCTTCTATAATCTGCTCGAGAAAAACATTAATCTTATTTACATGAGTTGGAATCACACCTATCTACAGGTGCAGGTGTAGAGCTGAGTAAATCCATGTTGCAANGTGAGGGGAGCAAAGTCATTTAAAATTCTATTGCATGCAGAGAAGCACCTTGCACAAGGAACTCTCAAACTGCATAACATAGTTGACATAAGAAACTTCACCTCTCGATTCTGTTTTCAAGGTTTACACTTGCCTCCCCCTGCAGTTCAATGTTTGGTTCTGCCCAGGTCTACACCTGTTTTGCCCTTAATCCCAAATGCTGGATCAACCTCAAGGTCTTCAAGTTTAGAATGTCACAAACTTAAGATAACTCCTATTTTATCATTTATATCCTTAACACACATGGGATTTATTTAAAACGTTCCTATGTAGTTAAATCAGTCTGTTCTGGGCGTTATATTTTACAGAATATTTAGAGATGGGTACAATTGCATACCTCCCAACTTTTATGGTCNGNGCCGCGGGACACATAATCCCCNCCCCCTTCCCGCCAGACTCCGCCCTAGGCACACTCCACCCCNTTCCNNCCNANNCCNANCCCNTTTTTGATGCAGCNACTCACGGCATCATATAGAAAACAAAGTTTATCCCCTTAGCGGGACAAACTGGGTGGCGGGAGGGACAGCGGGACAGTCCCCCAAAAGCGGGATTGTCCTNCTGAAAGNGAGACANTTGGGGGGTATGCACTTGCACTAATCACATCACAAACTAGTATTGGGTTGGAGATTGTGTGCAGCGATTCCGAAAGCTCATTGCAAATTACACAAAATCACCATTGGTGCTTAAGTTTTAAAAGTTCATAAAAATGAAATAAAGAAACTTTACCGGGTTAATAACAAACTGGTGTGGTATTGGACCAGTAAATCTTATGATTAGCTCAATAATTGGATAGCAGTGTACCTGGCTTTAAACAATCTTGTGGATAAATAGTATAAAAGTATAGTAATACAATGTTACCCGAGGAAAAAATAAAGACAAATAAAAGCANTACTACTAAAACAATAATGTGATAAGCCTTTACAACATACTTATCTAATGCCATACCTGCCATTGCAGCAGCCAACAGTTCCATCAAGAGGACACACACAGTACAGTGAATCATTCCACTGAAAACAAAATTATATAATAATACTTTCGTGAATTGGCCAACAAGATCTTCATAAGGCTTGNTTTAAGACCACCTATAAGACACTTTAACCAACAACCTTCAGCACTATGAATTCATTTCNAAACACTACGCTTACAAAAGTAGAATGTAAAACTACCATGCCACCCACAGCACAATACATGTCAACCTATCCTACGACACACTTACCAAAACCATCTTACACCATGAAAGGTGTTAATGTACAATTCTCAATCTGTCATTATGAAACCACACTACCAGCTGTATGGAGCTTTAAAAACTCATAAGAGACCCAATGAGAAAGTGCATGGGGCCATCAAAATGTAAACACTCGAGGACACGGATTGGTCAAATGTTTACAACTTTGGACGATACGATCCCTTAGCGTAAAATTTAGGGTTGGAGCTGTTTTTGTTTTGTTTTAACCTAACAATATGAGATCATATTGGGTCTGTACAGATTATTAAATAGTTGATGGTGTTTCCTGACAAATAAATGTAATCTCATGGCATCCATTTGGAGAACGGATATTGTACTAACACACAACTCTTCCTATACTTTCCTATGAAGCACAACTATTTCAAGAAATCCTGAGTTTTAATAGAAAAGTNATTTTCAATGCCTGCCAGTGACAAGGATGCATCTTCATGTACCACTCTCCAATCATGATATGTGCATGTATGCACTAAGGTGGACCCCCTCTCCCCAGAAACTCTACAGACTTTTAAGGTTTGTTCTTTTTCAATACAATATAAATAAATGATTTCAACTTCCATTACTCTCCTAAACTTGTGTTTATGAAGGTTTCGAGGCGATCCATAGCTTTAACACAAANCCGGATTAATAATTACTTTAAAACAATTAACCTCATCCGGATGCAAAGAGCCAAATTCCCTGGAACGCTCACAAGGCCGTGGTGCTCTGTGTGTTGCCTNCACGCATCACGCTGGGGAGGGCAATGGAATAAAAGGCAATGCCTCACATTCGGGTAGGCCGGAAAGGAACTGAGAAACAATGCGAGTGAATCTCATGGTGTCCCTTTTAGAAAAGGCTGCTAGTTCTCGCCTTCCATTGATACTAGGATGCCGCCGAGAACGGTATGGATGGCGATATGTCGGTGGACTTCACGATGGTGATGACGCTGGTGGTGGCCACCTTGGTCGGGGTGATGGGACCCCTGGCCACTGTGCGGGCAAAGGTCTGAAGGGCTTCGTATTTGGAACGCAGAGCGTCTAGCTCGAGCTTCATGCTGGAGTTCTCCCGCGCCAACTTATCCACTTCTTGTTGCAGCTCCACCCGCTGCCTCTCCAGCTCCTCTTTCTGAGTGACGCGTTTTACTCGGCAGCTGGCAGCGTAGCCGCGGTTTTTCAGTGTGCGCCTACGCTGCTTTAGGCGGATAATATCCTCTTTGGAGAGCCCTCGGAGGTGNTGGTTTAGCTCCCGCACGGACATGGACACGAGTTCATCGTCGCTTAACACTGGGGCGTTTTCTCCCGCCTCCTTCTTTACCTGAAGAACAGCAGAAGAACAACAGATTACTACCACATTCTCCAGGACGCCTACTACCCTTATACAATATTACAACAGGTAAAAATAAATGAGATCATCAATAAAAGGTTATGATTAACAC
>JABWIB010007789.1:4701-20900 GCA_016617825.1 Platyplectrum ornatum
CTCTCCTGATGGTGGAGGCCCCTCTCCCCATAGGTAGGGGAATCCACACAGAGGACCCTACCTTAATACTTCCGCACCTTAAAAGCAAGGTTGTAAAGTAGTCTGGATTGAACATAAGGGCTGAAGCCAGCTGCATAATAAAGTGTGTTTTATACTTTATGGCTGAATGGACCACAATAATTCATGAGAAAAGTCATTCTTGTTAAACAGGTTACTGGTTGGGTCGCGTTTCCTTCATAGTATAATACAAACACTAATAGTATAGTTAGTATGTAGGTAAATCATTGTGCCCAGTGAGGGCCAGATAGAGAACTCTGAGTCTGCCCTGTTACTGTTACAATATTCAGGCTGAAATGTCTAATAATTACATAGAATGTGACCAATTTAAGTGAATGTAATGTAAGATTTACCATAAAAGTACTAATAGAAGTACTAATAGGACATACACTGTACACATTGTACACTGAAATTAAGGCTTTAGATGCAATATTGGTAGCCATTTCTACACAGCTTCTATAGCACTATGAAATTACTATAAATGCAATTTGGATTTCAATGTTCTGTCTATTTAACTGACATATCTATATACTTACTAACCAGATGTTTACCAAGTAATTCATGTGTGTTATTATAATTTAAACTAAATGGAGACTTTTGTGAAAACTGTAGTATACACCTGTGCACTAAGTGTGTGGGGAGAACCATGTTGTCTGTGATTCTCATATAACACTATGGACCAGATCCAGACTATACTATTGACTCACAAGTGGGCAAAACCATATTGAATTGCAGGGGAAGTAAATTTTATTAGTTGCAAACAGTATTAGAGTTGAGAGATGATGTTTCCAGCACAAGTGTAATAACAGTGTAACAGTAACACTGTTCAGTATCTGTGTGCAACATGCAACAATAAAGTATTCTCCCTGCATGCAAACACTGACATTCATTTTACCTCGCTCACCAGTACGTTCAATAGTACGTAAAGTCTGGATCTGGTCCTAAGATATTGAAAACATGGCAGATCTTTGATCAACCTGGAAATGTATGACTAGTAAAGAAAACCAGGAAATGTCAAATTACCAGCAGGCATAAAGCTACTTCCCTGGAATTAATGTCTTCTTAGTTTTCCTGTAACACTGACAATACAAGCTTCTAAATCGGAGTACAATACACTGGATCAGATCCAGACTTCTGTAACAGATTTCTTTGCATGTACAAAATGTGAATTTGCAATCTGCATGGCATCCACCTAAGCGATGCGATCAGGACACACGGCAGGACGGATGAGAAGAGCCACATCATTTGGTAAAGAAAGGCTTATACCCCAGAAGAAAGACAAAAGTTACACCATGACAATAGATCTAAACAACCAATGAAATGTATTTTGCAAACTCACACAAAACCAATGAAATGACAATTTCAGTCTGATTTACATCAGCAATTAAGTGATATCACTAGACTGGTAAAACCAAGGTTTAAGAAAGCTATTTCACAATTTATCAACTTACATACAATTGAAAAGTAATCTGCCCCTTGGGAAATGCAGTGAAGATGTGTACTATGTATGGTGTAATTAATAATAATCTATATTTTACTTCATTATCACTGAATTTAATTCAATTAAACTAGATGCAGTGATGGATTAGGTAATTAACTTAACCATAGATTTAGGTTTACCGTAGCCGTAAATGTTACAACATGCCCTGGTACTAATAGCAAATATTGCTGGTCCCTGTAAATCTTGGCTCCTGAAGTTGGGCACACACTAGGGTGATTATCTCCTCCAGGGGGTGCGAGCTGGTAAACCTCAGCACTAGGACAATAATATGATTTGGGAGGTAAGTCCTGCTCTGATTGGCAGCCATCCCATCCAGCACAGCACTTCTCACCACATTGATACTCTCCTCTTGTGTGTTGATTGTGGATGCCCCGCGCTGCGGCTCTGGTTAGTATGTTTTTTTTTCTTTAATAGACTTTTGATCTAACTAACGCTGTATGTTTGAATAAAAATAACACAAGATCTATTGTGTATGAGGCAGTCACATTTTATCATGGACAGCAGAGATGAACAGTCCATGTGTTCTGCCTTGCACGACTTGTCTCAGTGGTTTGAGATTTCTATAATTAGTCAAGTGCTGCGAGTCACAATATGTCTCACCAGACTGGGGATGGGTGGCTTTCTTTTTTCATCATTATTATAAATAGATTCCCTTGTTCCAACTACTTGCTTATCAGCATTGCTAAGTACTAAATAGCTGGAAGATCAACAAACCTTTCCGTACAATTATCTTTCAGTGTATGGACAGGACATGACGGATGATCGTTCACACTTGTTTTGATCTGTTTATTTAATCTCTCAGCAATGTCAGATCATTTTCAGCAGATGTATCTAGACTCCAGATATCACACATCAAGGCTGCTTGGAACTTTCAGATACAAAGAAAAATGGCCTTTCAAAATGGTAACCAAATGGCCGAGCCGCGGCTACTTACTTACAAATACTGATGTTCTGGTCTAAAAAAAAAAAGTCTATAATGTCTTCCATTCTCCTGTGTCATTGTATCATACAGAGACCGCACACAGCACCACTTCCAACAAGGGCACTGCTGTGGGGTAATCTCTCTACGCTATGTCTTTGTGGAATATAGGTTCTTAATACATTTTTATCTCCATTATTTTCTTAGGTGCCAACTAACAATTTAAATGTTAAAGAAGAATAAGGTTTATCATCATCATCTCCCATTAACTATATATTAGATAATACTTCTTAGTAGACATGCCTTTTATTATCTCTTCAGTGGAAACTACCCTATAAGTTTTGCCCTGTATGAGTGTTTAGGGATAATGTGTGACCATTATACAGATATGTGACTGGGGCAGTGAATAGGATTTGGAGCTATACATAGAGAAAGGAACACATCACTTGGTCACTTAGTTTTGAGTGCATTTAAAGGGAGATTATTACTGAATCATTACAGGTATGTTAATGAAGTTGTGCAAAATCCAAATCTCAATGACTACATTAGAAAATTCCAGAGGGATTATTATGCCAGGCATACTACTCCCATCCCACTAAAGTACCAATCCACACTGCCAACAAATAATAGACACTGGTCTCCAAGATACTGGAACATCTTGGCAATTACTACACAATAGATAAAGCACTTAAAGATAAAAACATTTGCCAGAATGATACTCCTGGCAGCAGATGATATAAAATATCTGTGTTGGTAATAGACAATGTTAAAACATTCTGAGAACAGGTGAGAAATTAGTTTTTCTGCTCATGCAACCTGTAGCTTGCCAGCTGAACTACAATAACCAGCATATTCTACCATTCAGATTGCCTATGCCCATCCTAACATGAAATACACTTCTGTACCTTAGTCATTGAAAAGTATTAAGCAACTTGTGAAAGGTGCGAGATCATGGACTACTGAATGCTCCAGAGAATAAGCTTCTTATATATTCATATATATGTTTATATTACAAAGAAGCTGTACCCTCTCGAAAAGGGATCAGTACATTCCAAATTATTTTCCCCAAGAGACACAATTGGACAAATATCTACATCTTGTGCTAAAGGAGTTACAAATTATTTGCTACATATATTGCTTTGTGATCAAAAAATAACTCACAAAAACACAGAGGACTGGGTCAAATGATCAACAGAAAACTAGATGTATACATACATACATATATATGTCCGATAAAAGGTCATGTGAAAACACACAAGTATAAAATGTGGGTCTCATGTACAAAAAGAAATATATGGACAGTGCAACTGAGAGAAGAACTTGCCGGCACTCATCCTTCACATGGACTGATACTTTGTATCACAAGGTGCTGTGGGTTTCGCCCCTGGCGCCGGAGAACGGAAAAGGGTATTTAAAGGGGCAAAATGCGACTTTTAAAATATATATATAAAAAAAAATAAAAAAATAAGAGAGAAGTTGCTCAGATAACCTTGTGGATATAAGAGTAGCCACAGTGTTATGTAACATCTGAAATGTATACATAGATGCAGGACCGTGTATAAAGCACACATACAGCATTCTGTTTTCTATGTACTTGGAAGCAAATAAATCTGCATGACACATACACCGTAGAGGTGCACGGCTACAACAGGACTTGTTGCTCAGGGATACTGGAGTTTAAACATTTTTGTGTCTGGATTGTACAGTCTACTTTACCTCTGCTACATATCAATAAAGAAAGACCTTGCTCTCTAGACAAGTGCTGTGTATCCCCTCCTGCATCCTTTTCCTTATGTTCCAATCCTATTTAGGTGGATAGAGAAGTTCATCTGTCCTGTAGGGTGGCCGCTGGGTTCATCCCTTGTCATGATTTGTAGGTGTCTTCTCACCGCCCCTCTACAGAACAAAATGATTATTGGAGAGATTAGACATTCCTATATGTATGTGGCAGAATTACAGGAGCTGTAAATGGCATACAGTTAGAGGCATTAAAAAACGTACAAATATAACATGCTGAGCTGGGATTCTACAATCACGTTAACACAAGGAGAAATGAAAATTCACCTTTCAACCATAGACAGAACACCCTAAATGTAATGCAGCCTCCAGCATCTACTAGCAGTTCAGCTTGCAGGTTAAATAACAAGAGAAGATTCCAGAACACATATATTTATAAGGAAATGTATTTTGGGGCTATTTCGTCCATAACGGCTTATCATTGTAAAGTTGCTTTACCCCCTTGCCACATCTCATATTTCCATATTAATACTATTAATACTTTTTTTTATCCCCACTCTCAGGAGTATCATATAACCCTCCATATTTACTAAAAACGTACTGATGTTCTCTGTACCCCCCCCTCTCCCTGGGCTCCATGGAAAGGGGGGGGTTGTGCCGTAAGTATAGGAGGGGCAGGTGAGGATGCCATGCTGCTACATGTAGATGTCACAGGCAGCAAGGGTGGTGCAGCTGGTGATGTCATCAAACGCTGTAGGTCGCGACGCTGCTGGATGTGTTGAATAAGCTGGTAAAGGACATTTTGCTGTTCCTATGAGAGCACAACACCAATACAATGACATCATTATACGGCAGTGAAATGATTTTATAAAACATATGGCATTCCACACTTACCACAGAGAGATGAGCAGAAGTGATCTGCTGCAACTGTTGTGCCAATTGTCTCTGCTGCTCTGACAATGTGCTCATTGGGGAGACACTGCAAATCATATAGCATAGTAAATATTTGTTTATATGTACAATGGTTATACTGTAGTTTACAAAATGTCACCACATAAACCCACTTTGTTGGTATCTGTGTGCTGGCAGTCCCGCTGCGCAGAGGATTCTGGGTCTGCCCCGCTGTTGCCTGCAGACCACCATTAAAACTTCCCAAAATGCTATTTAATGAAAGTGCACCAGAAGTCCCCGAAAGAGCTCCAAGGAGAGGCATGGCTGCCATTGCTGCAGGACCTCCAGGGCCCGCGGCTCGTGCCAATCCGTTCATTAGTTGCTCAGCTCCCAAGGTGGGGAGAGAGGAACCTGTCTGAGTAAGAGGACCTGGAGGTGGAGTACTATGCAAGGATAGACAAGAGCTGCTCCTGCTGGGACACCCAGAGTGAGGGTCCTGTGAGGAGAGAAAAAGAGAGAAGTCATTTAGGTGATGTTTAAATGAAATGAGAACAGACAAGAACTGGCAGATGTGCGGTCTGAACAAATAGTGGCTTGTGAGGAGGAAGAATTGGTTGTGGGGTTGAGGCAAAACACAAAAAGAGTAAAATAGTTGAAAAAAAAAAAAATTAATGCATACCAGTGAGGCACAGAATGTATAACTCAGAATAATGGGGCTGTATTTTCCCCCTTATGTCGTTTGGGGATGGGCGCTTTTTAGCTCGCAGCTCATCGAGCCACGTATAATAAGACGCGAGTATTCAGTCCCATAATAGATGAGAAAAAAGCGCACTTTGCATTTTTCCTGTCTTCGCATGGGATAGAATCGGCAGAACTGGTCACTTTCTTATTCACATACTAGAATCATACTCCATTAATAAAATAAAACACTCTCCTTTAAGAAATTGTCATACAGCATATACCAAGGTGACGGCTGAGAGGGATAAACCTTTCCTACGTTCTCAGATGTATAAAGCCTGTGCAGGTGAAAGAGCGAGCTGTGTGATGATCCAAAGGCGAGTGTAATTGCTGCAGGAACCACTTCACGCATTTTGGGAACACGTGTCCCTTTCTCAAAAGTGTCAGTGATTGTGGACTGATATTTTGGGCATTTATTTTTTCTTGTTCTGGTATGTTTAGGAGATAGATCCAAACATATTTCCTTACCTCAGAAGGAGAGTTATCTGTACGGATGCTGCTCTTGGAAGTGGGACTCTTATTGCACAGGGAGTCCTGGAAGCTCACTGCATATATAGAGGAGAAATGGAAAATGGATGTATGTACAAATGAAACAGTTAATTGGAAGAAGCGTCCCTAAGACTAGTAAAGTTCATTCAAAACAACTATAAATGATACAAACATCANGAGAGAAAGTGAAAAGTGGAAATGTGAACTTACCATTCGGGACATTGGCTGGTGGCAGGTTAGGGGGAAATGGGCAAGACAACTGGACATTGAGGAGCTGCAACTTCTCCTTGCGAGCAGTAAGAGTCATTATCTGATCTTGTAGAGAGCGGTTCTCTTTCTGCAGAGAATGCAGGGCCTGGAGCATTTCCACAACTGTATAGAAAAACGTATACAATGTGTACAAATGACATAGAACGTACAGCAATGTAAGTGGGAATAACTACACAAAAAGGTGCAATTCTGCATATGGACAAACCATATCACAATCGGGTGCAAATTGACCTTTTTTGCATGCAGGAAACGTCATCTCTCAACTATAAAATCTTGCAAACTTTAATTTAGCTTCCCTCTGCCATTCAACTTTGTTTTGTCAACAGTCAGAAATGAGCGGGCTCAATACCATCACAAATAACACATCAACCCCTTCATTCACTCTGACCCTTACTGTTAACCCCAGCTTCTCCGTGTTTCTCCAGTAGTTGCTCAAGGTTGGCTGTGATTTGTGGTACATTCTCGCCCTGAGTANTGGAGCCGCTTGGATCAAATAGGGGAGGGAGGCTACTGATGGGTGACCTGAGGTAGAAGGACAAGCCAAGTACAGATTATGCTGTCAGTGCTACATGACTAATTATATGAAATTAACTATTTCCACTTTCTTACATTAAATGAAGAAACATGCTAAAGAATTCCCGATTAATGAATATACTCACATGGAGGACAAACTCTCGCGTGGAGAACTTTCTCTACACACAAAACTGCAATCTTCTATTTCAGGCTCTGTATAAGAGATGCTCACTCTTAGTGCTAATGTGATCTCTTAATCTTATTTGAAAAATAAACCAATGCTCACAATGTTATTGTTTTATATTGGTTGTATTCTACATACTTTATTAGAAATATTGAAATAATTAGCATGAACTTTTTACACATATTTTATTCTGTTTCCTATATATAGACAATAGCCGATCTATGCCTTGATCATGTGCGATCGTACTGTGCAAAAACATATCAGAACACTGGTCGTACAGATCTGGTTTTAGTCTGTGTGTGTGCAGTTAGACGTGGTGGGGCTCTAAACGTGTAAGTGGCCTAATTCTGGTACACGCAAGTGGAGTGCACTATAATCTTACATGGAAAAACGGCAGGAAAAATGTCTGTTATCCATTTATTGAAAACAAGACAACTTTCCCTAAAAATGTACTGTGTATAGTTTAGATTCTGCCTTTACACCATTTTATGACTTCATTGTAATGGCTGTTAAGGAGACCAAACAGTCCTAAATATATTTACCTGCCCTGTTGCTTTCAGCCTGGCTGAGGAGTGGAGGCATAGACAAGGGGCTTCCAAAAATATGGGACGAGGGGATACTGAAAGTGGAGCCTGCCAGTGAGAACACCTAAGAAAGAATGGAAAACATTAAGACATTAAAGGTAGATTTCAAGTTATTGACATTCTGATATCTACATTAACAATGTTCACAAGATAACATAAAAAGTAATCTATTAATGTATGCTATAATCCCAGAATGCTTTGCTCCCAAGCTCAAACCTGTGTGGTGGAGGCTGTGGAAGTTGGAGTGATGGGGCATGCTCTGCTGTATGGAGGAAGAGAGCTCTGGTGAGACATAAGGCTGGAGGGAAGTGGCGTGCTGCAGGCTGTCCTCACTGTGATAGGGTCTTTGTTACTGGTGTAGATACCTGACAGAAATGAAGTACATGGGATCATTAATTATGTTATCCAAACATGTGTGAACTATTCGGACCTGATTCTAAGCAGCATGCACAGATCCACTTTGAATGGCACGGATGTGGACGCAAGGCGTGTCTCCGCATCCTTGCGACTGCAACTCATATTAATTCATAAAAGCCGACAGTGACTTAAGCGCACGCTGCGTGTACACATTAGGATGATACATCATCCAGAGCCTCTACGCTTTTTAGGTTAGCGCAGGGATGACAGGCATATGGCCTTCCCCTCTCCCTGCGCTCTATTCAGAATCCCTGAATCAGACCCTTTATGCCGAAGGTATTTGTGGGAGTTATCTTATAGTCTACCCATAAAAACTACTCGCATCCAGCAAAACTTTTTAGATTACTATATCATCTTCCAATATTCTTCTTACTAAGTAAAAATGATTTTTTGCTTGAAAAACTGCTTTGGTGTTGCTACCCACCTATGGTATAACTTTCAGAGCCTATTTTATATTACCAGCCACCAAACCTCATTGAAACCCACCTCTTTACTTATATCTACCTTACTAATCTACGCATTATATTGGATAGATTAAAGAATATGCTCTTTCTTTACCTGAGGAGAGCAGGGGTGAGTCCATACTGACACAGTGAAGAGAAGAAGGGTGCATATAATGTCGAGGAGGCAAGGGCAAACTGGAGGAGGCAATGCTGGGTGCAGGGTTGTTTTTGCTCCCCCGGGGTCTTCCAGGACCATGCTTGCTTTTCCTGCTGCCTTTATGTTTTTTCTCTCGTGGGGGCTCAGCACCTTCTCTTCCCCACTTTTGTGGTCGGTGCTCACTTGGGGAAGGGTCCCATGGGCGGGTGTGTGTTGAGGGCTCACTGGAAAAGCGCATAATGGAGCCAAAACTGGAGAAGGTGAGCTCTGGAGGAGAGGACGGAGTTGGTCTGGAGGGTCTGCTTATTTCATCATCTTCATCTTCATCATCTTCACCATTCTCCTCTTCCTCCTCCTGCTCTTCCAGTTTGGGGAAACTGACCAAATCAGGAGGAGAGGAAACGCTGCCTGTAGTGACAGATCTGGTAAGTTTCTGCAAACCCACATATACAGACAGAGTGCAATGCCATGCCTAATCTATCAATGTATTTTCATTTTACATGGAAATACAATTATTCTATGTTGTGATTGTGCCACATTTCAACATCATAACCCAACTATACAAGAAAATGTATGTATGTATATAGAGAGATTCGGTGCATACACATAAACTATGCATCTATGTATAAGTCACATAAACAGGATGACTTGACCAATAAACCTATCCAGTTTGTGGTCAGCTTTAGTAAAAACATTATATATAACATGACAAGTGAAAGGGAACTCCATATATAAAACATGTTTGTGGCAAAAAAGAAATCCAGCAAGGACAAGAGGACAGTTACTGAAATGGATGGTTCTTGTTAGAAGATACCTGTAGAAGAAGAAGTGCCACCAACTCCCGATGTCGCTTTGCCACTTCCCGATTTGCGACCTCTGTGACCTGATGGTTTCTTCCCTTTCATCTCTGACCGTGTGACCTCGGGGCTGTCTGTGCCACTTTCCAACTGTATAGAGCCAGTATAGTACATAGTAATTCAACGTTTGAAAGCTAAGAAGAGATACATCCACTAAAAATAGATTAAAGACAACCTGGGAATTCAGTGAACATTCTACATTATCATTTCATAAGTAATGGAGGGAAATGGGCACCACTACAGGCTTTTAAAACAGCAATACTTCAGACACCAAGGGGTATATTTACTAAGCGGTGAGATGGCAAATTGGGGATGTTGCCCATAGCAACCAATCAGAGTTGAGTTCACATTCTCCAGTGTGTAAAATGAAACTGAGAGCTTGAATCTGATTGGTTGCTATGGGCAACATCCCCACTTTCCAATCTCATTGCAATATCACTGCTTAGTAAATATACCCCCAAGTTCTGGTACCTACATAGACAAAGATCATTTTTTAATGCCAAAAGGCTTCAGAATCTTTCATGATATTGTCAGCAAGCATTCCTAGTGTAGACAGCAGATAATGGGGTTGGCCATGCCCTCATTTTCCCACCCTTACCTTTATAGTTATCATTAGAACATGTTCCTTATTGAGCTTCCTACTATTTTTAGGCAGATTATTGTTGGACAGCCTGTTTTGTTCCCAGCGCAATGTCTTGTAGCAAGATTATATTGATTTAAACTGCCAAGTTGTGTATTTAAAACTATAATGACATTAGTTTATTCTCAAGTTTGTTTGAGATCTATTATACCCTTATATTTATCCCCAGCACACTTACACTGTTATGCTGAATTAGCCTCCACCACCTCTGCTGGGAGACTATTTCACGTATCAACTACCTTTTCAATAATGTAATTCTTCTGCACATTTCTTCTGAACCTACCACCCTCCAGTTTCTATACTGCTATTGTATATAAAACGGATTTAATAAAAGACTTTATTGCCAATGTTTAACACAGGAATAGCTGTTGTTGAAACAATTGTGTGTATACATGTACCTTCTCTACGGAGATGGGCAGTAATGGAGGAGCGCTTATGTGACCCGGGGAATCGCGATGCTTTCGATGCCGAACTCTCTCCCTGTCCTTGTGACTCTAATACAAAAACACAAAATGATTGCAATTACTACAAGTTACAATCACTGATATTCAATTTCTCCTGTCTATAAATACCACGCACCACCCTATCCACAGCAATGTGCAACAGAAATAGATATGCAGATACAGTAATAAATAAAAACTAATGAAACGTCAGATACGGATATACCTTCCTCTGTCGTTCGCGGAATAGAAGTGGTTTCTCCAGAGAAGGGGAATCAGACCGATTGCACCGTCCTGGGATGAAAGGGCAAGGGAGGCGGGAGACTTTCTGAGATGGAATAAACATACAGTCTATATAAATATACAAACATGCAATAAAACGCATATAGGAGAACACTCAATTGGTAATAGTACATAAGAGTATTATCATTACCATTCCTCATAGGTCCCTCATACGTTGTGGAACTACAAATCTCATTGGTGGATGAGGGTCTTTGATATAGGATCATTTATCCTAATTAAAACTAGGCATTCTCTATTCTATATTACATAGGTTTAATAGAACACAAGTCTCAGAGTTGAAAATACAAGAGAAAAGTTACACCTGGGTAAAACCATGATGAATTACAGATAGGAAACACCATCTCTCTATACTCTTAAACTGTTTTCCTATCCCTACTAACAGTGTAACAGTAACGCAAGTATATGATCTAATGAACATCAGTCTGCCTTTTTATATTCTTGTGACTATCTGAATACTTAAAAGCTAAAATCCAATCCCAGCAATTTCATCTGATAAATCATTTGGTTTTCTCTACATATTTTATATGTTTATATAGGTTTATTTGTTCTGTGTTACTCTACAGTCTATAATAAGAGGTACATACCTGTGGGTCTCTCACCATCTTGCTAAAATGGTATTTGCAGTATCCAATATACTTGACATTGTCCACTTCCTGAGCCTCCTCCTCACACAATAGACCAGCCATCTGAGCACTAACACACAAGAGGAATATTAATGGGCTTTTCAGTTAAACGGACAATAAATTGCGTTAACCTTCTGGTCTGGATCACTTACTCATTATGATAGTCACAAAGCAATGTTTAACAAAATGGTCGGTAACGTTTAAGACCACCAGGATGCAGGCTTATAAGACGGCAGGAGATAACTCTATTTCACCTCTTCAGCAAATGTGTAAATCTAACACAATGTGGAATGCTGCAGGATTACTGTGCCATGACAACACAGGGACCCGGTAGCGACTTCACTGAGAATGACCCAATATGCCGCAACTCACCATGTTACATGGAATGCCTGGCGACAGCCGTGACGGTTACAGGTCATACAGGCTCCAGAAGCAGCCCTACTTTCACGTCCCTGGTCTTCACATATATAACATGTCTAAAAAAGCGAGCACAATGAGACTGCTGTGAGGAGGCCGCTAACTGCAATGGAGAAATAAATACAACAGAGTAAAGTGATACCTTGTTAAAGCGATCATGGGGTACATACTGCAGGACTATTGGCTCCATTGTCAAGACATTGGCAAACTGAACCTCTGGGATGTAGAGTGCACATACCACGTGTGCCCAGCCTGTGAAGAACATTTAAGGTAATGGAGATAGTAAGAACCATAGTAATAGTCAGGGGATAAATGCTTTCTAATCAGAGTTTACTTATACCCATTACCTCCGTTATCAGTCCTTTTCAGTGCCCCTTCCTTATGTGGGCAAAGATCACATCTCTAGAAAGTAGAAGAGAATGGTCAGTTGTTTGCTGTACACATACACAGCTCTTCCATGTCTCAGGATCGGTAGATGTACTTACTAGTTATTTTGGTTATCGGTTAGTAATACTAAACAGATAGATTTTGGCCCATTACTTAGAGTAGAGAGACAAAACATCACTTCTCAGCTAATTCTGCTATTCCCTTTGTGTCTCCATGAAATTACACATGATTTTGCTAGATATGCTTTTTTAGGGGATTTTGTTTTGCTGTTGCTACGGACGTTGGATCAGTGTATAAGACCATAAAGACAGACAAGGAACGATGAGGTTACAGTAGCTGAATTGGGAGAAAAGCGAGTGGAACTAATTTTTGGTGAATAGGAAGTGGCAGAGGTGGAAAAGGCCGGATTGTGGGAAGGGACAAGAATGAGGAGCAAAAGGTAGTGAGGGGTATAGTATAAAATGAAAGGTTTTCTTTTGGAAGCTCCAAGTGGGTATGAGTATATAATGTCCTTAAAGGTAAGAGAATTAGCGTTGTATGCTGTACAGTACATACCACCCTGGCGGCTCGTTCCTGAGACTCGCACTTTCGGCAGAACCATGGTCCTGTGGGTACCTGTACGATCCCATAACAAGCTGTAAAAATGGGGAGAAATGTTACTCAGTCCTCAATGATCAAGTGTTAAGCAAGTGCGAAGGAATTCCTCACAGAGCCAGAGTTACAGGGAATAAGGGAACTTGTCTTGTGTAAATAACAGGCTAATAAGTACATTAATATAATAGCTATCCCTTACTCTTGTGAGTGTAAAATGGCAATATGAATATTGTAGAAGTACAGGGAAGACTTATTACTGCATAAAACTACATCTGCAGACTCTATAATAGCTGGGTCAATCTTCAGCACTGTCTTTGGAATGCGAGTGACATTTTTATGGAACTACCCCTAATAGCTATTTGTGGAACTCCAGCTGGATTCCTTATCCCTGAAGTTACACACCATGAACTGGATCCCTAATTCTGAAAACAGAGGTCCGAATACTCCAGCTGTTTCTTATTGTTTCACGATTTTAGCACAGATCGGAATCCAGACCTCTGTACATTTTGTTTTCTGACGCATATCTGCAAGCACCAGTGACAGGGAGGCACATACTACAGTATAAGCGTTGCCTATGCACAGCGCCCTATCAGGACTGTAACAGAAGGACTGGAAACCTTAAGATAGGGTAACGGACATGGAACGCTGTGAGAGCAAAGAGAATGGACACCCATGCAGAACATGTTATGCATACCTAGTACCTGATCTGCATATGAGCTTCGCTTGCACCCTCTCTCTCCCCTAATGTGTATGAGCCTTCAGGACACTTAAGGCTACCTTAAACCTTAAGTTTCCTGAAGGCTACCTTTAATTTGCATCCCTATCCCTGCCTAAAGTGCAGGGACTGGGCGTGCTAATCTGCAAACCAGCCGTGCATATGTGCACATGTTATTTCTGAAGTCACTGTCCACCATTTACATAGGGAATCTGCGTATACGCCGGCCAGTACTTAAATCTGGATCCGCTCCCTAGTGTCAGCAGAAGTCTTAACCTACATATCAAAGACTAAAGCTGGCCATACACTATAAGATAAATTGTATCCAATCATAAGATTTTTCAAGAGTGGGTAAAACCATGATGAATTGCAGGGGGGGGGTAAAATGAATGTCAGTGTGTGCATGCAGGGAGAATACTTTATTGTTGCATGTTGCACACAGATACTGACCAGCGTTACTGTTACACTGTTATTACACTTGTGCTGGAAACATCATCTCTCACCTGTAATACTGATTGCAACTAATTCAATTTACCTCCCCTGCAATTCAACATGGTTTTACCCACTCTTAAAAAATCTTTAGATTGGAACAATTTATCTTATAGTGTATGGCCAGCTTAAGATTTATGGGACCTATTAATCAGGTAACCAGAGAAAATAAACCATTGTGAACTACTTATAATGTGCAACACTAATGGTTATGGCATAAAATAAATAAAATAACTGCACCATATAGATATTTCTATTTTGTACAGGTGTTCTAAGCCAAGAATATGACTCTAGGTATAATGTAGTACTCATGAAATAAGATGTCTGATCAAATGATATTAGCAAGTGCGGTGTTATCTTTATAGGCACTATACAATCTCTATCAGTGGTGGAAGTAGACATATTAGAAGTGTTGACAACGAAACATAGAAAATAACAGAAGTAAATGGAGATGTATAGTTATTTCATTGTCAGTAAGATCTGGTATGGTGTACTCCTGCATTCAGCTTCAAGTCCTGCTTTCTATACATTAAGAGCTATAGCAATGACAAGTAAACACATCCATTAGGTATATAAGAAAGCATAGACAGTTGTTTCCTGTGATGTGTGTGACAGCTATAGCTCAATCACAGGGAAGCCACATCCGTGTACTCACTAACCACATAGGTACAATCACTAAACTCTGCAAAACTTCTATACACACAATGATATGCTGCACCCAATACTATCTACACACAGAAACACACTTTAAGCATCAGTCATGGTGCATTGTGCAGTGTGTTACACATCATTACATCTTAAACACTCATCTACTGAACAATGGCTGCATATGCCGCTTATCAGCCCCAGGGAACGTGTGTATACTGATCGCGCATTGGAATCGCGGGTAACAAGCGATCATCTACACAGTCACCCGATAACGATCTGGAAGTTGGGTAGGTCATAGGGCCACCGATCGGTGGTGCAGTTGCCATAGGTGCTCTTGTTGTCATTATATCTCCTGCTGCACCTGCCCCTCTACTTGCAATAATTGCCCCAACGGTGCGTATCTACCGCCCCTTCTGTCAACATTTGCCCCTCCCCTAAGAAAGATGCCCCACCTTGGTGCACCGCCACATTGCACCCGTGCCCGTCACAATAAACCAGCGGGTTCTCGGCCCAGCCCCTCTCATCCGAGCACACGCAACAACCTCCAACCATCTCCTTCATCCTCCCATGGAGCCGCCGTTCTCCCCGGGGCCGGGCGGCCGACCTGCCGGGGACACTGCGCATGCGCGTCCTGCTTCGAACGCACCGAGCGACCACTTTACACTGAGCATGAGCACGACCATAGTGCCAGGGACACGGGACATGCGTACAGCGCCCAGAAACTGTTCTCTTGCGCATGCGCGGGGTATTTAGTAGCACAGCAATGTAATTGGTATTGTATATGATTGTATACATGTCAGCCTCGGCAGAAGTGGTGTCACACAATATGGATGGCTTTCCTGCAAGTGCTGAAGCCATGTCCTTCTCCTTTCTACACTGCAGGTGCACACCACACACATTTGATGCAGCATTAAGCCCTTAAATAATAAGGACATTGGGAAGGTAATATGCCAGACAGATCCTTCAATGTCACCCATTCCACCAGACAGTCTATTATTATTATTAACGCTTATTTATTAGGCGCTACAAAGTATCCGCAGCGCCGTACAACGGGGAATACAGACAGACAGACAGAAAGGGTGGGGAAGAGGAGCCCTGCCCGCAAGCTTACATTCTAAGGGAGATTAGGGATTTGATACATAGGGGTAATTAACATACACCAGACCCTCCAACATGACCCATTCCA
>JABWIB010007791.1:0-10305 GCA_016617825.1 Platyplectrum ornatum
ACCGAGGGGCAGGAAAACAGAGGAGACTCTATAACCCGCGCCGAGGAAAGGAGGCGTCGGGCTATAAAGGGACCAGGCAGCCAATGGGAGGAGGCGGTGGGGACGAGCCCCCGGAAGGAGCGTCAGGGCCGAAGTGTCTCGGCAGCCTTCGTCTGCCGAGACGAAGTAGCTGGCGCGATCGCTGTACCGGAAGTACGCGATCGCGTCATGGAGCTGGGGAACCCGGAAGTGGGAATCCCCATGCGATCGCGGGCCCCGGTGGTTCGCGATCGCGTCCTGACACCCCTAGAGCAAAGGTAAGTAAAGTGCAACTTCCAGGTGTTGTCAAACTACGCGTCCCAGCATGCTTTCCAGCATCAACTGCATAGACATAGTTGATACCAGGCAAAGCATGCTGGGATATGTAGTTTGACAACACCTGGAGAGCCACACTTTGCCTACCCCTGCCCTAGAGGTTATTACAAGTGAGAAGGAACAAATAAAAGTACCAACAAGGGGATCAGAGCAGAGAGGTAACTGGAGAACAAGGCAGATTGTCAGGAGGTAAAAACAGCAAAGAACCAGCAGGGGAAATGAACAGAATACCAGCAGCAACAGCAGGTAAAGGGTGGCATTATTAAATTACCTTTATGGACCATGGACCAATGGACTATGCACTAGGGATAATTTAGTTAGCTGCATGTTTTTGGGAAGTGAAACCCAGGGGAACCCAAGCAGACACGGGGATTACATACAATCTCCACACAGATAAGGTCTTGTCCAGGAATTGAACTCACAACCTCCGTGCTGTTAGGCACAAGTGCTGACGACTAAATCCCCATTTTATATATTTTTAATGTGTCAGCATTTTGTCATGAATATATGTCTTGTCTACATTTTTTCTTTCACTAAATTTTACTTGGTGCACCGATTTGAACTGAGTCTCAGTTTGAATGAGTTTTCTGTGAAAGTTGGTTCTGGGAAACTATTTGCATAACAATTGTATATTAAATTAACTTTAGAACTTTTGCATGAAATTCCACATAAAAACAACAATTTCAAAGCAATTATCTAAATATTTCTATGTAAACACTGTCCAGTACACTGCTCTTTGTAAGACGGAAAGAGATATTGTAGTGGGCATTATCCATTTCCGATACTGTCTGCAAACAGATTGCAGGAAAATTAGCCGACACACCTAGCCATACCAGGTAAATGTTGGACATATATCTTTTATGTCTCCAAATTCTACAAACAAGCTTAAGAACATCCATTTTCGCTCCATGTACAATGTTGGCAGCAGCAGCCTGTAATTCNGCTGCAGAGAAATCATTGTTGCAGCTGTTTGTCATTAAAGTTTATGATCTAGGGGAGGTATTTTGGAGATTTGTTTCAATGTTCTGCGCAGAGTCCAAAAACCTATTTTGTTTCATCCGATGATTTGTTTTGGTCAACTGATATATAATCAACATCAACATTTTTTCAGTGTAAGCCTCCAGGATATGCACCTTTTCCAGCATTGTTAAGGGCATCTAATATTTAACCTACAGTTCAACTTTTTTACATTCTCTGCGCATAGCAGCCCACTTCTCCATTAATATGTTTTATTTAATGTTATGTATTTAACCTATAATGAGTGCAAATTTTATTATGCATTTTTAGGATGTCAAGATCAGTAAAATATGCCCAGCTAGTCATATTCAAGCTCATTAAATAGATTTTATTATTGGACATTTTATTTTAAATCCTTATGAAATGTGCTTTAATGTATCAAACTATGATAAAGGCTGTAGTAAGAGTCAAGAAAAGAGTATAGCGTTGGTATGTATGTGATCAGCATACATGTGACCATTATACAATACTCACAGTGACTGTAACAACTATACAATATGAATAACACATTAGCAGGACCGCCAAGAGAAATTTTGGGCCCCGGTACAGCAAATTCCTGGGGGCCCCTCCTATTTAATAAGCACTATTTATTCCGCCATTGTCATACATGTTTTCACACCATTTAGGACATTCCTGTTTTTCCTTGAATGTATACCTATAAGGCTGAACACACTAGACCTACAGAGGTAAATGTACATTAAGGGGTATATTTACTAAGTGGTGAACGTGGGGAAGTTGCCCATGGCAACCAATCAGATTCAAGCTCTCAGTTTCATTTTGCACACTGGAGAATGTGAACTCAAATCTGATTGGTTGCTATGGGCAACATCACCACTTTTCAATCTCACTGCAATCTCATCGCTTAGTAAATATACACCTATATGTGTGTTTACCTCACATGGAGAGGAATATGTTAAAGCAGGATACATCAGAAATCGTTAAGGTCATGCCTGAGCAGAGTCCAGTGACGGGCTACAGGCTTATCTTTCTTAAACATAAGAGCAGCACTCACTGCAGATGACTCTCAGTAAAAAGTAAAAAAAAAAAATTAAAACTCCAAAAACCAATCACAGGACCCCTTTCAGCTCCGGGCCCGGATAAAATGTACCCCCTCCCCCCCTCTCTCGACGGCCCTGCACACTAGTGAATGCTATATAAAATAGACATACCAGCATACCAGTGACAAGACTATACATTATATTTACACTATACACTAATGTAATCTTTTTATGACTTCATTAAATTTTTCATTTTTTATTTATCCACCAAGAAAAACAATCTGTATATTTAATTGTTTAATTATTACTTTATTTAGTTAACAGCTTCTTTAAAAAATCCCTTTGGTTGCCAACCCCAGAGGATACATAGGAGGACATATGGATGTACAAAATAGACAACACAAAACAAAAGGAGGGGAATTAAGTATCAACAGGAAAATAAGGCACAGAAATATCTAAAGGTAAAAAAGAGTGAGCAACAAAGACAAAGGCCTAAATTTACTAAGTAGGGAGATTGCAGGGAGATTGAAAAGTGGGGATGTTGCCCATTGCAAACAATCAGATTCGAGCTCTCATTCTGCAGCATGTAAAATGCAATTGAGAGCTTGAATTTGATTGGTTGCAACATCCTCACTTTTCAATCTCCCTGCAAGCTCCCTTCTTAGTAAATTAAGGCGTGTGCAGTGGAAAACACTGTGTTCGATGAAAGGCACAGGTAAGGGAATGAAACTCATGCAGATGGAATAGTACAGAGGGCTAACTTTACTGTGGGATTGGAAAAGTGGGGCTGTTACCCGTAGCAACCAGATTGAAGCTCTTAGTTTCATTTTACATACTGGAGAATGTGAGCTTCAATCTAACTGTTTGCTGTGGGCAACATCCCCACTTTTCCAATCCTCCAGTTTAGTAAATTTAGGCCCAGAGGTACAACCATATGCACATCAATAGAACATATAAGTAAAGGACAGAATAGGCATGGAACGGGAAGAAGGGTAAAACAATATCAGGAACATGAATGCAGTGCAAAATTATCACATGAACATTAGCAAGGAGAGAAAGACAATTGAAGCAAATCTTTGGACAGTGATTTAACCATAAGTGTTAAACTGCAAATTCCTTTACCAGTAATTCAGCCAATCGAAACTGAGTGCCGCAAAGCCACCTTGCACTGAGCCAGGCAACATCCAGGACCACTCAAAAATCTTTGAACCAATCGTCCAGAGGTGCTTCCCACTGGCAGCAATAGAAATGTGTATACAGTTCCTGCTGTCCGTGTTTAGAGATCACTGTCAAACTGTATGTAATAAGCAGTGGTGGTATTCAGCCAGTTCTCACAGGTTCTGCGGAACCTATACCTAATATAGGTATCGGTTCTTAGAACCGCTTGTAAATGGGTAGAGATTTGTGGGCTTGGTTTAATGAAACTCACTACAGGGGAATATAACATGCACAATATAGGGGATACACAATGTACAATACGGGAGGATACACCATGGACAATACAGGGGGATACACCATGGAAAATAGAAGGTGATACACCATGGATTTTGGCCCGATTGATCACCGCTGGAAAGGGGCAGGACTTTGGTGGAATCAGGGTGGGGGTTAAGTGGAGCCGTGCAGTGTTGGACTGGCCCACCAGAGAACAGGAGAATCCACCGGTGGGCCCTAAGACCTAGCATTATTTCTTTATAACTGAGGGCAGGCCCCAAGAATGATTTCCTCTGGTGGGCCCAAGGTACCCCAGTCCGACACTGGAGCCATGGGACATAGAACCTGTTGTTAATTTATTTTGAATAACACCACTGGTAATAAGGCGTTAATAGATTGTCAGAAACAGATTGTCAAACAGTTGACAGTGATCTATGGACAGTGAAAATTGTCAGTGTCTGGAGCTTTTTATTGGTTGTCTTACAGGTTGTTGCACATGGATTAAAATCTTAGTTAATAAATTATTTATAGATTGTCCATTATTTTATTTTCCTCCCTTGAGGAAGTCTATGCAGGTTACTTATACCAAGCACAATACATGTAGGAATATTTTTATTTACAAAGCAAAAATGCATTTTGCAAGAGTATTTTTAGCGGGAGCATTGGCAGCAGCTCTGCAATCTGACAGCACTTCCAGGTAAATATATATATATATATATATATATATATATATATATATATATATATAGATATATATATTTACCTGGAAGTGCTGTCAGATATATGTATCTGCGAACATTATTATTAGGCTGAAGAAAATACATAAAGAGTCTTGGTATCTGTGGAAAGGAAGAAGTTAAGTGGTAGGTCATTTATACAATGTTATCTGTTATAATGTGAAAATGTAAGCTAAGTGTTTCAAAGGTATTTATGGTACTATTTAAGAGGTTAAGGACCTGATTTTAATTCAGTATGTTGGATAATAAAAATGTCTAATTAAGTCTCCCATTAAAAGTATGTACCATCAATTTACAGGGTAAAAAAGAGTTCTTCAGATTTTCTTTTGCACTAAATTAATATTACAGAGTTGTAACAGATGTCTTAATTAGGCATTTTTCTGATGGGAGCATTGAATTAATTAAATTATAGGATGAAGTATTTTTTTCTAAATCTGCATAGTCATAAAATTACAGTCTTTCTCTTAGTTAGGATAAAGCCATAATCAAAGGCTATCTTTTTATTAAAATCTAAATATAACAGGAATCTTCACATGAAGATCTGTCTCGTTTGGTACAATGTTTTTAAAGCTTTGATTAAAAGTGTGAAGCTCTTTCACTTTAAAATACATATGTAAAAAGTTAGATGATTAGCAGTTAGGACAGGTGATCATAATGTCCAATGTTGTTCTGTAGTATAAAAGTAGCTTGGTTGGGGGAGTGGGAAGATTCATGGTTGTAGTTGTTGGAAGCATTGATTTATTGCCCCGTTAACAGGGGGTGTTTGTCTACAGAAGATATTTATGAGGGATGACTCCAGTTAGCTATCAATTTAAATATTTAATATATACCCCAATGTCCCAACATAACCCATATATCCCAACATTTTCGGGACACATAGGTTCTGCCCCCAGCTTCGCCCAAGTCCTGCCCTGACTCCACTCAAGCCCCGTCTGACTCCACCCCATCCCGCATCTTCAACTGCATATTTGAAATTACTGACAATTTTCTTTATATTCTATGAAGAACTCTACAAGACAATATCCACTAATGTCCAAAATAATACCCCTCCTGTTCATCACTGGACTCCTTCCCCAATGCCCCTATATGAGTTTATATAGTGTAACCTATGTGGGTAATAAAAGCAGCATATTAATACAATATGTTCCTCTCCTACAAAGAACCTTGAAACTTTAGCTAAATATCTGAATAGTTCAGTCATTTGGACATCTCTAACACTCACAGAGAACTAAAACCCATGTACCAAAAATCAGAATACAAAATTCCCAAGACTACTACACAGTAGCTAATCAACATAAAAATAAACATAATTTCTTTAATTATCAATAGCACGGTGATTAAATATAAAAAAAAGTTAATTACCAAATGTTACATTGCTCATGGGGAAAATGTATTACAAGTACAATTAAGGTAAAATCAAAAAATAAATGGGAATTTCGAATAGAAGTAGGATTACAATCGTAAGATTTATTACCATTAATTGTCCACCCAGACACCTGCATTTCTTATTTGAAAGAAATGTATTACTTAAACTGGTAAATCCATGGTCTTATCCCTGAACATTTACACACTTAAGAAATTTAAGAAATACATTGCCTCCCAATGATCTTGACAATTGGGCTAATCTTGGATTGTCAGTTGTTTCTAAAATATAATATTTAATACATGGTCATCTCATCTGTGGATCTATAAGCAGAATGTTTTGTAAAGAAAAGAGCGCTCCGTGATTGCACTACATTATATAATGGAATTGTAAGCTATTAATAAATAATAACACTGGAGACACAGGACTTGTGTCTCTAATAATGCATATAATAATAACCCACACTATGCAGATGACCATCCCTACGGGGGAGATCATGCAAATCTGCATAGTGACCCCTCCCTTTCCGCAACAGACCTAAATTAAATGCAGTGTGGTGCAGAAATATAGATAGTGTTAGGTGTTGCACAGTTCACATGATCATGTCATATGGTAATGTCACATGATTCTGGAAAAAGAAATATACCAGTTCATATGATTATGCCAAAAGCAGTTGTGCCCCTGCTATCCCACTTCTACGTTACCTGTCTCTTCTGATTTCCAGTATGTCCCATGAAAACTAGCTGCTTCCAGAATCATTTTAATAACAGTGGACCGGATCCAGACCTGTGTGCGAGCCAGTTAGCATGAAGGTCATTGTCTTCGCACGAGAGAGGCAAGGAAGTACACTCCCCACTCCATCCCCTTGCCTAATGTAAAATCTATATGCTGATCTGCTTATGTATGAATGAGATGAATTCATTTTTCCTCCAACCCAAAAGCTACTTTAGCATGTCTATCCCTGCCTACAGTGCAGGGCTTAGGCATGCTGATGCTCTGCATACGCGTGGTAAACATACAAGTCAATCTGCCGCATACATACGTAGATGTTACTGTGTACTCCATTTAGGCAGGAATCCAGCGTAAATTATGTAAAAGTCCAATAGGCTATTGGTCCTGAAAGCAGATTATAAATCTTCTTTAATGTATTTTGACCCATCCAGATCTAAGAGCGATAAATTATTTAAGGAGGAGGCCTTGTGTGGGCTACAAGCAAGTATTCCCATCTTCATTGTTTTATAGTATAGGTATTTCCTCTTTATGCCAACACATTGAGAGGTATATTTAATAAAATGTGAATTGTGGTGGGTTACGAAAGATTTAGCTTGGACACTGTTGGTACAATGCTCAATATATAAAGTCCTTCATGGCAACAATATGAAGGATCCATTCACTGTTTCAAGAACTTTGAATGTGTTACATATGCTAGACTAATCGAAGCTCTTGGACTTCCATGTCAATCAGCCTCAAAAGTTTGTACAGTTGCACTTTATGTCAAGTCTTAATTAACATCTGTTACTTAAGCATAAGCTTTGATTAGGTTAATAGATCTCTCAAGCTGTGATTTGTGTACAATTAACCCCTGTGAGGCCATGTAGGACATTAAATATCAAATAGGGCATTAGTTTAGATCAGATGGACTATTAAAATACTTTTCTGGCTACTATGGAATTATGCTATGTCATGCCAAATAATTCCATTTGTGTTTCTGTATAAATATGTCAATGGAATTTAGTTTATTAACCCTATTCATTTTTCTTGTGAAGATATATACACATTCATTATTAGAAAGAGAATATTTCTTAAGCTTATTATAAACACAGAATGGGAGACTACAGAGAATTTCAGAGATTTATTTATGATGTATTACTGTAATTTTTAATTTAGACATGCAAATTTTTTAATTTGCACTGACTGCTTTGCCTTAATGGTTTTGATTAATATTTGGAAGTAGTGTTTGTGAAAGAGATTTATACTGTGATTCATCTGCAAAATAATCAAATCATTACCAGCTAATGACAAAGCTGTGAAAAATGATATGGATATTGTGTAATTTCAAGCTATTGCCAGACACGTGAAGGTATCTGATTTTTCCAGAAAATGTAGACTTGTACTAATAACTGCTGAGAAGTTTGCTTTAGGTCCGATGTAATTTTGTGACAAAAAAAAACATTGATCTTAATAAAGCTGTCTGATAAAAGCAGCAGTGATTAACATCCCAAACCCTATAGTCTACATTCCAAATCTTTGCTGAACAATATTATACTTCAATGTGTCTGAAACGTAAAAGTCATTGTGAAAAAAGAAAAATATGGAAAATAAAAGGAAAAGATGAACTTACTGCATCACAGCTACTGTGCATTTCACTTTGATGTCTGATAGATTGACAATATTTAGCCATTTACACTATACAGATGCAAGGGAAAAATTATACTGGTGTCGCTGATACAGTATACTAAATTGTATAATGAATGAATTAGTCATATTTTTATGTGGAAGCTGCATTTAACATGATGTATTTAGCACAAACTCATAACTTATGTATTTTTTTTCACCAGCAATACAAACAAGCAATGTTTGACTATGGACCAGATCCAGACTTACGCGCTTTACATGATTCACGCAGGTTTGCTGCATCTGCGTTGTACATTGTTCAAGTGTATGAGCGGCTGATTCAGCCCTGTGTCTCCACCAGCCAGGTGGCCGATCTGCGATCTGCGCAGGCTTTGAATAGCATGGAGTCGGACGCAAAGCCGACTCCGTGCCCTTGTGACTGCGGCATATGGAAATGAAAATAGGGGCATTCCACGCCCCTTTTCTCATTTCCATATGCGCTTTTAGCAGGGCTAAGCCCTGCTAATTAGAGGCGCAACCTGCACCATGTCTGGACATGGTGCAGGCGTAGCGCAGAGCCATAGAGGCAGGTAATGTCCTATGGACAATTACCTGCCTCATTAGGTTTAAAAAAAAGTATATAAAAAATATTTAAAATAGTATTGAAATAATGAAAATGTGTTTGTGTGTTTTTTTATTTATTAAATAATTTTTTTTAATTTCATTTTTATTTTTTTTTCATTCATGGAAGCCGGCAGTGACTGCCGACTTTCATGCTTGCAGCAATCACTATAGAGCATCCGGAGCCTCTGTCCATTTTATGTTAGTGCATGGATGCGGGGCATACGGCATGCCCCTCTCCCTGCGCTATATTCAGAGCTGTGATTTTGCACGCTGCGGCTACCAGAATCACTGAATCAGGTCCTGAAACTTCAGGGGTCAGGTTTCCTCCTTGGCATTATTAAAACAGATTATAACTAAATCTGTCTCTAATAGGACTGTTGACTCTTGTTATCGGGTCTGGCATATCGCTCTGAGGGTTTTGCTAATTGCAATAAAAGCCCGGCACCGGAGAGCAACATTAGTGCAACCTATTAACGGTAAGAACATTAAAGTTATATGGTTAATGCACTTCACGTCTGCCCTTTTTTTGTCTCTCTCTCTCTTCCTTTCATCAACTGTCTGTATTTTGCACACTGAAGACAAATACACAAGCCACTACTGAGTAACAATTAAGAGAGAAGGAACTCCAGGACGATTCTCACTTAAATTCATCCCCCCCCCCACACCCTTACACAATTTCCCCACCCCATCAGCATGAACACTAATACACCTAAATTAAACAAAAATATTCATATTATAAAAAATAATTATCTAATAAACAATTCGCAAAAGCACTAGACCTGATGAGGGCCGCCAAAAGAAATTCTAGGCCCAGCTAGAGCTAATTTTTGGACCCCCCAACCAAATATAAACGCAATATTTTTTTATATACATATTTATTGTTTTTATTAATATTACCGGTGTGGGTGGGTGGCTATGTGGCATACTGGGTGGGTGCATGTGGAGTGTGCAAGCAAAAAAATTCAATAACATGGATAACAGACTTACCAGCATTCTCCTGGTTCTTTTTTTTTTTTTTTTTTTATAGATATACATATATATATATATATATATATATATATATATATGTATTTATATTTCAGTTTATTCCAACTGTCATCAGGGACAAAATACATGTAGTATTTTGTCCCTGATGACAGTGGAATAAACTGAAATGTTGGACTAGGGGAGCCGTGATCGGTCTCTTTCTTCAAGCCTCTGAGTGCCGCACCTATGATTTATATGCTGTATGGGGGTCCTGGAACGACCACAAGAACGAGCATCGGAGCACCTTATCTGCAAGTAACTTTAATCATTTAATTGAGTGCCATTTTAAGCTGAATTATATATATATATATATATATATATATATATATACATATATATATATATATGTGTATATATATATATATATATATATATATATATATATATATATATATATATATATATATATACACAGACCCCA